>JACDOX010000078.1:1094282-1273502 GCA_014549065.1 Cardinalis cardinalis | reverse complement strand
CCTGAGCAGATCCTGCTGTGGCAGGGCAGGTTCAGAGCACCCTGAGCAGATCCTGCTTGGGCAGGGCAGGTTTGCAGCCAGCCCAGAGCCTGCCAGCCACAGCACAGCTCCAGTGCAGCTCTTGGCTCTTCTTGGTGCCTACTCCAGCTGCAGCAGGCAGAGCCAAAGGCTGACTCTCACCCCCTCCAGAGCAAAATCCCATCCTTCAGACAGTCATGTCCTGGTGAGGGGGGATTTACAGCAGTGCTTGTGCAACCCCTACCCAACTCACACTGTTCAGATTTTCCAAAGCCATCAGTAGATAGAGTCATTCCTGCTCACCCCGTCCTACAGCTCCTCTCTCTCTGCACATCCACATGTTAAAATTAAGTGGGACTTAACAGGTCCATAACTGGGATATACCCAAGTGTTTCCAATTTACCCTCAGTGAACTTGAATGGAAAACATTTGAAAATGAAATTCTGGGTGAAATCGCACAGCATTGCTGCAGCATATGGAGTCAATTTCAAATAGCACTTTGATAATGTCATGATCTGTTAGAAAGTGTTCACCTTATACCAAAGCTATTACAAACTCAGTTGCCTCACTCAGAGTATCTTCATCTTATGATCCATAAGAAAGCTATTTAGTGGATTGTGAAATATGAACTTCGGCCAGAGCTAATTTAAGAGAGATCGTTACACTTGTGATGGTGCAGCTTGTTTCTTCTGTGAGTTTTATATTATTCAACTGTTCACAGCTAGTAAATTCACATCTAATAAGCTGCAAAAGTTATCAGATGAAGCACAGCCCATTGTAATCCCCACATGAAGCAAATAGCTGATAAAAAAATTAGTTCCAGCATGTGTTACAAATATTTTTGCAARCAGCATCTGATAAAGGAATTGGCTTTATTAGCAGCTAACTCCTTCACACAATGGAGAAAATGCAGAAATGTGTTCTATCTCTACAGGCCACAGCATTTCTCAAGCACTGATGAGGAAAAAAAATAGACTTAACTGGAAASAAAAGCAGAAATAGCCCACATCTCCCGGCAGGCACAGACTTGGCACTGGGAATGCAGCGGTGGGAATGTGCTGAAATACAAGGGATTTGCAGGATGTAAGGCACAGGCAAAAAGGCATTTGTGTAATGACAACCTTGTCAAAGAAAGCAGTAAATTTACACCCCACTTTTTGAGACACAGTAAAAGCCAGTGACTCCCTCCATGAGTCCAAATGACTCCTGGTTCTGTCCAAGGGCTGCCCCAGCAACCAGGGCAGATGTAAACACAGATCTGAGCTGGGGCTGGGCTGTCCCCCTGCCCGGGGCAGGGAGGGTGGTGTGGAGCTGGGACTTGCCTGTGCTCCTCAGCAGATCCTCCAGTGTGCAAACAGCTCTTCAGAGRCCCCACAGGAGCAAACAGCAACAGCAAGGGCTTTACCAGAGGTCCTGGTATCATGCACCAGGAAGGATGCTCAAGGATGGATCTGAGGAAGATTAAACCATTCAGAAGAGCAGAGTGTCCAGCAGCTGTCTGGGGCTAAAGGTGTCTTAGAAACATCCACCATATGCAGGGATTGCTCCAACCATTGAGCAGATTCAGGGAAAGGCACCAGGTACGTGTAGAACCAGGAAAATGCGCTGAGAATGAGCACTGAACTATCAGTGCTGAGTCCTGGGAACTTCACTCAGTTTTTCTCTTGCTTTCACAAACTTTCACTGTTGTTAGAAGCAGCTGGAATAAGAAAGAAATAAGGTATTCCTAGTTTTAACCCTCAAAAAATCAGTGTTAAGCTCATACWAGGAACAGCCTCATACACCAGAGATGGTAGAAATTGTGTTCAGATTTTTCCCCGTTTTCTATGTCAGCCCTCAGCCTGCAGCAAGGCCAGAGGTTTCTCAGGTATCAGCAGGAGCAGCCCCTTTCCTCTGCCTCGTTGCTCCTTCACTCCAGCAGCAATTCCTGTGCCTCTGAAGTCTGTCAGCTTCTCTTGCCAAAGAGAAAGGAATGACAAAAGCATTCAAAGAAAAAGAAAAACAGAGAGATCCCAAGCCTCATGTGTGACATAAAGCAAACAATTCACATGATCTTTATTTTTGTAACCCTCGTCCTCCTCTCACCCTCATGCCTGTTGTTATCACTCAGCATGTTATTGTTATTACTTCAAATTTGTTTTTAAAAGTGCCTATCCAGTGCTGGAGGTGCCTGAATACACACTGAAAATATACAAAACATATGTCCAACTTAGACCCTGCATTCCCTGAGGAAGGGCTGGTATCCCTGCAGTGCACTCAGCACACTTATGGCATGAACAAATTATGAACAATAATAATAAAGAATAACTTGTGCCTATTTATCTGTTTGGTCTATGAAACTGATCTGTCAATGACCCTGAAAACTCTCGGTGACACACACTGTGGTGGAGTTAAAACCAAGTTGCTCTTTCYATTAATTTTTTTCCAAAAGCTTGAGTCAAAATCCCAGGGTAGGTGACACAGGGCGACCCTCCTGCTTTTGATGTGAATGGGAAAGGATTTGTCTTTTTATATCAAAGCTAGCTGGGAAAAGGAGGTGGGTGGCCATGAAAGGGAAAAGCCATGAAATTATCTCCATTGGTTTATAAGAAACAGCCATTCGATGGGATTTTGGGAGGGGGAAACCTTGTGAAAAATGTGCTGGTGTGATTCCTCTGGAGGCCAGCACATCTGAGCCAAGGCTGGGATGGAGCAGGGGGGGCAGGAGAAGTTCTTCCCTTAATTGAGAACACACTTGTTTGCAGAGTTCAATGTCAGGAACTCCAACATTGTTTTGAAAAGACAGAGCACTGTGTAGGTGTCGGAATTCAGAGGAGGCAGAACAAAACCGGGTGGAAAAAGGCAGCTGTGATGATTTAAGTCTCCAAACACCTTCAGCCCGTTCCCTCCCCGTGCCCCACCAACCGGCCCCGGCTCTTGGCTGGGCTGGGAGGGGCAACCCCGGCTCCTCCTGACCTCCTCCAGCACCTTCCTCCTCCGGCAGCCGCCTTCTGCCCGGTCCCCGGGGCTCCCACAGCCCCTTCCTGGGCAGAACAGAGCACAAACCCGGGACAGACAGCCCTAGAGACCAAAGAGCTCCTTGCAAATCAGGTAATTGTCATCACTAGGGCAACGTTTGGGACATTAGTGGGACAACATTGGTGGGAGTCCTGTCAAAGGACAGAATCTATGGAGAGAGGCTGAAGGTAATTATCATCCTCACACGTTTCACAGCTCAGTTGCTGCTGCTCTTGTGCAACGGCCAGAGATCCACAGGTGAAGACAAGGTAGTTTTGCAGAACTCAGATCAGATTAAATTTACCTAAATATCACCCTTATCTACTAGATGTCTTTTAAAATGAAGTGCAACATGTAAAAAGAGTAAAACAGTGCAAGAAATGAGACTTCTACTCAAAGGTTATAATATTCCTAATCCTAATCAAGAAATGAATTGACCTAAATCAAGGTATTGAACTAGGATTAGTTGAAAACACATGATTGCTATTGAAAGCCAATTCTACTGCCCAGGTATGGCCAGTTCTAATGACCAGGTATGGCTGTACCAGCTGAACTGGTGCCACATGTAATTCTGATTAAAATATTCTATAATAATTCTAGAATTATAATTCTGTAATTTTCCCCCCAAAAATATGTAGTTTTGCCTGTTCAGCTGTTATTTTCTCTTTACAGAAAGTAAACTCTCTTTTGTCACAGCTGATGTGGCAGCAGACCAAYGATACAGAACCTCTGACAAGCAGGTACCATTGTGATAGAGGATAAAAGGCACAAGGCAGACAGCCAGGATCAGGCTGATGTGATGTATTCTTGTTCCCGAGTCTCTTTATCTCATCTTTTATGTCTTGGCTACCCTTAGTAAGAAATGTGGTTCCTCCTTCCCATCATTGTACAGTTTACTTTCTATTTTATAATCAGAGGAATTCAGCCAGAAGAGAGAAAATAGGAAGGAGAACATTCTGCCTGTGAAGATAATTAGCAGAGTTTTACATAATAAATTAAATGACTAAAGCTCCTAAAAGTCTCAGCTGGGGTAAGGCAGCAGAATAGCAAAGGCWCAGGGACAGACCCTTTTCTGTGCAACACTGAAGGACAAAATGCATCAATCTCTGTGCTTTGATCACACCTGGGGGATCCCAGCAGGTACCTGGAGCTGGGTCATGAACCTCTGGCACTAGCACATCCTCTGATTTCTTCTTGCCAACCCAAGACACCAAACCCCACTTTCAATTAATTATTAGAACAACACTAATGTGAATCTTAAAATTCACAGGACTATTTTCTTTTTTTGCTTTACATTAAATGTTGCTGCGCAGGAAGGGGAAATTCTGTGGTATCCAAAGACATGTTACAACTAGTTCTCACTTCATGTCATSGAGATATTTAGAAATAAAAAGCAGTATCACAAATTTCTGACATAAATATTCATTTATCTAAATAGTTGGGAGAAAAGGACAGATTATTCTGTTAAATGCAGCTTCTGGTATTGGCTTGTGGCTTGGTTTGGCTTGGAATCAAATTTGTTTTTCAGATTTAAAAAGCCTCTAAGTTTCAGTCCAAAAGCTGACATGTTTGCCCATCTTTTACAACCACTAATTTATGTTTTATCGGTTAAAGGGCYGGAGTGTAAACAAGTTCAATGATTTTTTTTGGTTTGAATTTAAAAGCAGAAAATATCTCACAATGTTTTTCTAGGCAACTCAGTAATAGTTAGCCTAACTGCTTGTTTCAAACAATGCATTCATGTGATGGAAAAAAAATAGGAAGAAATCACATTTATGCCTAATCTGATTGCAAACTCTCTTGTTCTGCTCAGATACAACAATCAGATAGAGGTGTTGCTCCACTGACATTTCTGAGGRGGTTATCAGTGTAACCAGGCTGTGGAGAGAGGGGTTGAAGTCAAGAAACTTCATCCAAACTTGTGGTATTTCAGCTCTGAATTTCTCATCCCCTTAGGGGTGAGGCTGAAGGATATGGAATCTGGATCTAGTTCTCAATTTTGTGGCTTGGTCTCTTTTCCAGTTCCCGCAGAAACATGTTCATCAAGATCTCCTGACATTTCTCCACATTTTTTTCTTTCTTTCAATGATAATTTGAAGCAAGCCCTGCCCTTTCCCCCATAACATTGTGCTTTTTACATCCCTGCAGCATGTAAACACTAAAAAATGCAAGCATAGCAACTCAGCAAAATACATAGAAACAAATGTTAGCAGAACAGCCTTTTTCCACGATTTTATAGGAGTTCCACAGAGCTGGGATTGCACACACAAACCAGAGCAGAGCTTCACATAAACCAGAGTTCCTGTCCTGGTGAACAAAACCTCTGTGATCCTGTGCATTGACATTACTGGGTAGGAGATTTCAGTGCAGTCCCACTAATGAATCATTCTGCAACAGTGGCTCTGTGTGCAATGCTAATTATGGTGATTACCGAAGTCAATGCCTTGAGAATGTGGGTAAAAGCTTCATGAAAATGGGTAGTTTGACTCCTAAAAAATTACCAGTCCTTTAAAAATTGCCCCAATAAAAGGAAAATGTGGACCAAAAAATAGGCTCCCTTCCAAAAGATGGAATCAAAGGCCTGATACCTTTTATCATTGTTTCATCACAGCTAATAAAATTTCTGTAATTACCTGAGGACACTGGAGCCTTTTATCTGTGATGAGTGACACAGCAGTGTGTCTGCAGTCAGAAAGGTAAATACAATACATGCCTGTGACAGCATCTCAGGAAACAAAAATAAACAGGGATCCACTTACAGATGAATACTGGCATCATCCTGAAACTGTAATTTCCCCTTCCAAGCCGTGCACCTTCCCAACCACCAAAACCACCACCGAGCCTTCTACTTCAGCTCCTACCCAAGCTCTGCAGAAGGCTCYCTCCAAAATACCTTTTTGTGTGTGTTTAATCACTAAAGTAGCCTCATCATTTAATCAAAAGCCTCTGCTTTAATCAGTGATCACCTTCCAGTCCAGGCTCTCAAGAACAGAGAGCATTCCTCTGTAACAGCCTCCCTCCTGAAAAATGAGGGATTGTGTAGACACTGAAGGCTGAAATTCTCCCAATTTGMCCCAAGGGATGCCAAGTGCAGCTCAGACAAGTACAAAGGGAACCTGTTCTTGCTGCTTTTCAACTGTGGCCCTACTTAAATTGCCCCGGGGGTTTCACATTTCATTCTCCTAAGGTTACTGTCTCAGGCTTTTCTGTAGAAAACATTAAGGATGTAGGCCTTGCTTTAAACCAATTTCCCTGGGAATAAAACTGGGCTCATAATCTTACAGTAACAACTCACATGTTTGGTATTGTCTCTTTTCCCATGCATGAATCACACAGCCTGGTCTTTAGAAAGAGCTCCTAATTTAATTTATTGAGATATATAYACACATAAACACACACATACCCATGGAATGGAAAGAAGGTAAAATCAAATAAAACCAGCACTTCATACTGCACAAAGACTTATAATCTTAAAATTTCATGTTATTCTTAGACTTTTCATTAAAATTCTTGCCACAATCTTCGAAGGCATAAGCCAGTAACAGATCTTATGCAGGAGGATCATTTGATCCACTGTTGAAATGCTGCCACTTTGGAGTGGAACAGAGCATCTGGTTTACACATTAGAATAGCTGGGGACATGAAATGAAGGTTCTTAAAACCACCTGAAGCAGTAAAGGAAAATGTAAGTAAAAGTAATTTTAATTAGCTGAATCCCTACAGAAGAGCCCTGGGAACACCGGTGGATAAAGCTCTACTGCTGATGTTTTGGCTCTTCTGACAAGCCCCAAAATCATTTCATCTTGCCTCTAAAAGAGGTTCTCACCCAGTTCAGCTGAAGACCAAGTCTCCTGAGGCTGCAGAACTGGACAAGTGACAGCAGTGTTGGCCATGGTGGCTGTCACTGGAGCTGAGCTGGACCCCGTGTGGCTCAGGGACACCATGGCCTTCCTTACTCTGATTCTTTCTCAGAGAAGAATAAAGTATTTCAGAGACAGAAAAAGAGAGAAAAAATGATTTTCAAGGATGGGCAGGGTGCAGACTCTTGCTTCCCTCCCTGCCCTCCTCTGCTTTGACAAACCCAACCTCTYTCCCCCTGAACAATCCCATAACAGATCCCATAGCCCCAGTTGGAAAAGGCTGCTGCTCCCAGCATGGGAGAAGATGAAGAAAAATTGACAGCCCAGCCTGCTCTGTCACCATACAGAGATGATAAAYCCTGGCTGGGGTGATCCCAGACATTTCTCCAGCACATTCAGCTGGATCCCTGGGCCCTCACTGGCACTAGCAATGTGTCCCAAGCAAATAAACTGAATATTGCCAGCACAGCCTCTCACCCAGCAGATGTGCAGCTCTCATTGCTGCTGAAGATACAATATAATCCATGTGCAGGGGATGACTACAATTTAATTTACACCAGTTGTAGCACAGAAATCTAAGCCACCACACAGAGCTGAAATCATGGGATGGTGCCATCTGTATGTAATTGTCAGGGTTACGTTTTCCATTACATTTTCTGCTGGAGGAAGGGGAGGATATACAACTGGGTAGCAATCATAACAGTCAGGGCTTGCAAAATATCAGTCAGAAATCACACTTTGGTTTGCTAAAGGGGTGATTTGCATTTCATTCTGACACGTCAGAATGGCCTATTTCTAAACAATGTCAGAGAAAATGAGATGAAATTCAATTTTTATTCCAAATATTGTAAAGCAATAGGCCAAACAGATGGACAGGTATGGCATTACTTCATCTGTGGCATGCTAAGCTTGGCCACGAGCCTGCAGAGCACAAATGTTTCAGCAGTCCTCAGGGGTTAACAGGCAGCACGTTCAGCGAGGCCCAGAAATTAAAAGATCTRGCAATTGTTGCTTTTTCACTTTAACCCTGCAAGAGGCTGCTAGGCTGGGAAAGCAGCTAGCTGGACTAATCTGTTGGCATTTTTAAAGGAAAACTTCAGAAAATGTAATTGCAACAACTGAAAAACAACCCAAAATACGTTAAGCCTGAAATTATTTCTTCTGCTCCATTTTCCTCTCTGCTCCATTTGTTTTCTTAGAAAGTGAATATTTAAAAAGACGTTGAATACTTCATATAGACAAATTATTATTATTATATAAGGACTGCCAAGTCTTTAATCTGTTTGCATGCCCTACAGARTGCTCTAGGAGGTTACAACTAGAATCTGAGGATGCAGTTCCATGAGTATTTTCTGTAGCATCAAAGGCACCTAAAAAAGATCCTGATGGACYCCACACCATCTTCCCCTTCACAGCCTGCATGCCCTTGTCCTGCAGTTCACCTCTGAAGCACTCTGCTAAAACCCAGCCTTGAACAGAGTATTTYCCTTCCAGAATCCCTGATGGCATCAGCTCCTGCAAGGGAGTTCTACACAGGGATCTGCAGAGAAAAACAATTTTTAACTACGCTTCTGCTGTGTATATTTATCTAACAGTCCTGAGTTATGCTGATGAAGCCAATCATTTTCCAGCCCCCTTTAAAGTTTGCCCAGGTTTTGTGAGGACAATTTTTTTCCTGTGAGCACTTTTCTGTAAAACCTCAGGTTTGCATCTGCTCTTTGCATTCATAGCCAGAAAAGGGGGAAAAGGAAAAAACTACCCAAGTGCACAAACCATGTGCTACAAACTGTCTGTGCTGTTTGACATAAAGACTCTGGGATAGTCCAAAACAGGGATTAATTTCTCTGAAACTCTGACCTCTGAAAATCCCCTCAGGTCTGGAAATACCAACACTCCAGGAGAGAAAAGTTCTGCAAAGCATTCACAGCCCAAAATCACAATACCTGTCCTGCATGGCTGCTCTCAATGTCTGTCAAGATAAGCATCGCGGCCAATGTGCTCTTGGAGTTAGAAAAGTCTCCAATAAACACTTTAACAAACATTTGCCCATCCATCACTCTTCAGAACAAAATCTCTCCAATAAACACTTTTACAAACATTTGCCCATCCATCACTCTTCAGAACAAAATCTCTGGCAAAACTGTTGGCAACAAGACCTTGATGGATAGGGACAGGATGCCCTTCCAGTGAAATCCAAGAATTTCAGCTCAGTTCTTTTAACTGTTGAATGGGCTTGTTTAAGCAAGTGATGCTCATGAGATACTACAAAACAAATAGGGCTTTTTTATGTTTAAGTTAAAAAATTATTAAACACCCTCCTGGACTCATACATACAGGTAGAAAACCCTAAACAACTCAGGCCTCCACATGTAAGGGTTAAGCTCCTGTCCCCTTAATGTTTGGTTGTTAAATGCTTCCAGAGMGCCTGGAACTACAACTGGGCACTGCACACTCCAAGCTAACTGGCAGACAAGTGTTGCTTTAGGCTTAGAAATGGTGTTTTTTCACTCCTGGGACCTGGRTTTATTCCAGCTTAATCCAGCTACAAATTGTTGTCTTCCAAAGTCTGCAGCTTCTTTTAAGCGCCTCCCTTCTCCTCGTGGCCTATAATTACCAGCAATTACCACTCTTGTTTACCAAGGGCCATTTCTGAGTGGTGTCAGTGTGTTTATGTTTGTGGAAGAGATGGAGCCTTTCTGAAAAGCTGCATGGACTGACCCAGTGCTCTTGGGAAGGATAAGACAAATTGGCGTGGAGAACTGAGAGATCTGAATCATCCAAAGGGGAGTTCAGTACTAAAACAAAGCACAAAAATAAAATATCTGGGTTTGCTTCATTTCTTTGGAAGACCTACCACAGAGTTATTTCCCCCACCTGATGTAAATAATTGCTTCTGCAATGCTCAGCCATTCAGAGGCTGTTGTGTTGGAGCAGTTGCTGGATGATAAAGTACTTTGGAGATAAGTTTATATAAAGAGAAATTAGACCTATCCTGCCAGAACAGTGACTCAGCCTAATGTGTGAGTTTATAGGCTGCCCTGGTCTCAAAAATCATCCTTCAAGTCTTGGCAGCCAGCACCAGGTGAACATTGTGTTCTTCACATGGAGCATCAAATTTCTGGGGCCCTGGCTGTCTGGAGCACGTGCTTGSAGAGGTGCTGCTGCATGGGCAATTAAACCCTGCTCTGCACCTCTGGTGCCTCCAGCAGCTGCAAAGATCCTTCAGAAACAACCCCAGGCTCTGAGGAGATGCTGCATTTCCCAGGAGCATGATGCTCTGGTCTGCAAGAGGAGTGGGAGTGCTGCCAGATGAGAGCAGGATGGCAGGAGGGTGTCTCTGACACCAAACAAGACCCACAGTGTAGCCACGATATTTTCTGGAAAATCCTTTCCTTAGGATTTTTCCTCCTGAGAAGCTGAGAGGCCTCAGGAACAAAATGTAACCAATGGTTATCTGCTGCTGTGGAATGCAACAGGTGCATCCATGATTGGTCTCATGAGGTTGTTTCTAATTAATGGCCAATCACAGTCAGCTGGCTCAGATTCTCTGTCCAAGACACAAGCCTTTGTTATCATTCTTTCTTTTTCTATTCTTAGCCAGCCTTCTGATGAAATCCTTTCTTCTATTCTTTTAGTATAGTTTTAATATAATATATATCATAAAATAATAAATCAAGCCTTCTGAAACATGGAGTCAGATCCTCATCTGTTCCCTCAACCTCAGACCCCTGTGAACACGGTCACACCTCAGAGGTGACCTGGCTGTGCTGTGAGCCCAGAGGAGCTGTTGGGCACCAGGAGCTTCTGGGGACACCTGGCCACCACCTCTTGCTGTGAAACCAGCAAAACATTAGTGCAGGAGGGGACCAGAGCAGATCTGCAGAGCAGAGCAGYCCYGTCAGTGCTTGTGACACACTCACAGTYCTGTTTCCTCACTGAAGTGCTGCCTCATTGATCTTCTGTTGTCTAAGACAGTAAAATGTGCCCTCTGCTCATGGCTCAGCATCTCCTGCAGGCCAACAGGGTGACTTCTGTGTCAAGAAGGGAAACAGGCAGTGACAGAAGAGAATTTTCAAATTAATGAGTAGAAGGGGAAGCAATATTTCTGCTTTGTGAATGTATATCTGTCCTACATTTAAACTCCTGTTTGTCTTTCAAGCAACAAACCAGAGACTGATAAAACCATTTTAGGAGTGTAATTATTTTCTGGAGGCAATAAATTATTTTCTGTGAGCCTCTATWCTGAGGTTTTTTTGTTTCTGTGAAATCTCAGTAGTTGAGATCCCAGAACTCTGATGACTAAAAAAGAGGGAATRAATCCAGCCACATGTGACTGGAGACAGTGCACAAGTACATTAAATTAGTGCCCCAACAGATCCCRCTCTCCCTAATGGCACCTCTGGGATGCTCAGACCCATCTGCAGCCATTGGCACCTTCCTGGCATTAGCCTATTGCTCTTTTAAACATTTCCTTTTCCCTAAAGGCCTAGGAGCCCCTTTTCAGTGCTCTTCTGCCCCTACTGCTTCTGGAAAAGAAAATAATGAATTCGATTTTGGTGAACTACAGAAATACCTTACTTACAAACTCAAGGAGAAGCTTTTAACTTCTCCTACATCCATTCCTGCCATTGTTCCTATTTTCCTTCCTTTTCTCCTCACCTATGAGCTACATGTGCCTGATCTGCCAGTCCCAGATCTTTAACCCCATCTGGGCCAGCTCCCCTGAGCTGCAGAATGGCAGAAATGCAGCAACTGCTCCCACTGGAAGATCACAAATCAAAGCAGCAGGTGCTGAACCCCCTCTGACAATGATTAACGCCAACACTGAGAACAACTGAGCTCTTTTCCAATCTCAGTGCATCTTATCAATAATAATATTTATTTTTAATTGACAGTAGTCCAGAAAAAACACTTCACATCCCTATAGTGTGCACAGCAAGACAAAAACATCCAAAATAAGAGAGAGAAAAGCAGCTATTTAGATCAGTAGTATTTCAGAGCCTGCTTCAACATCCTTTGCTCATATCACATGGGACTCATTTCCAAGAATACTTGACATGGTTAAGCAGTCAGGTTGTGAAGCTCTTTAAAAAGTTTGACTCTTTGCAAAATAAAAAAAATATTTTTGGGTTCTGCTACAAATTTTGAATGAATCCTTGCATTGTGCCCACACCRAAGGCTCACCATGGTTTACAAGTCCATGAGAATTCCTTTGTCCTTTATTGTTTCTACTTGTCTTGAAGTACAACCAAAGGTCAGTTTGAGATGAACTGTTTATCTACAGCTTGCTTTGGGGTTTGAGCCATGTGGGTGTTTTCAGACACGGAGCTATAAAGAAAGCTCTGAAGGAAATACTTCATTCAAGTCAGGAGGGGAGATAATGTAATGGGTTTAAAAATGTTGTACTGCAATTTAAAGATTAGAAAAATGCAGCTGTGAGGCATTCACTGAAATAACAACAGGACCACTAATAATAACAAACAATAATAATCAGAAGGACAGAAATGGGAATGCCAGGGTGCATGTAGGAAAACATTACCAAGCTGTGAAGTAGCAACCCAAAAATTCGAAACAGAAGAAGAAAAAAAGCTCTAGATCTGTAGCAATATTTGGCAAGCAGAATTTGGCACTTTGGACTCAACATGCTTTTCTAGTTAAGAGTGCAAACTACACTATTTGTACCAGAGGGGGATGACTCCTTGGGATGCAGCTGGAGGGAGACTCAGACTCTCCTGAACAGCCCTATGGGTTTTCAAGTCTGCCTTGAGAAAAAAGCATTTTCCTGTGTCTTAAATAATCTCTTGTCCCCTCTCTCCTGCCACTGCCCCTTCCCTGAATCTTCCCTATTCTTATTTTCCTCCTGTCTAAAGGGGGAGCACTGGGGTGAGTCTGAGCTAACAGCTTGGCCCAGTTGTCACTTGGCCACTCAGAGAGTGCCAGTGCCTTACACACACTCCTGCTCCAAGGCACAGGTGGCTGCTGCCTCACAAGGAGTTATTGTAGCACAGCACCTTCCTCACCCAGAGTTCACTGAATCCCATCCATCTCTCAGAGGCCACCACTCAGATAACCATGAAAACATCCCATGTTCCAATTATTAAGCGCCCCAGAACTGTGGTTTTGTTTTTTGAGCTTGAGTACATTACAGGTTGTAAAGAGCTTTTTCAGCTGTAGATGCAAGACGCAACAGAAGGTGAAGTAATTCTGTTTTTCAAGTGTGAGGTGTAAGTGAATCCAATTACAAAGCAAAAAATTCAGCTGTGATTTAGTCATTAYAAACCCTGCTGCAAATGCAGAGGAGGGGACAAAACACCCCAAGAAACCAGGGAACTGCTCCAATCACAAAAGGAAAAATGGGATTTCCTTTGGGAATTTTACTCAATTCCTAATGGGAATTGAAAATGTTATTTTATTCTATTCCTAATGGGAATGGAATAAAAGAGCCCAATCKCAGCAGCAAAAGGCCCAAGGTGTTTCATAGGGAAGTACAATGCTGAAACCACCCTTCCCCAGGCTCCAGAGAAGCCGAGTGCTGCAGCAGCACCGAGAACTCGCTGCAGTGGATTTTCCAGAGTGCAGAGAGCCAAGAATAATATAACATCACCAGGCAGACTTCAAAGCCCTGCTCCTCCAGTCACTCGCTGCTCCTGTGCATCCCCCCGGTGCCAAAGCACACAGGGATCGAGGGCTCTGCTCAGCAGCTGCTCRGGATGTTTGACACATTTCCCAAACTCTTACAGCACTTGGAAAAGAAGTTTCCAATAGAGGCAGCGCTCTGACCGTAGCATTTACAAGAACCAAAGATAAAAACAAGAGGGAGTTTTGTTTATTGATTGACTGACACAATTTGCAGATATTTCCTGGAAAAAGGCATCAGTGTAATTGTGCAGAATCTTTTCCTGTGGGACTGCAGATGTTCACAGAAGTACAAGGGAAGACTTATTGCTCTGGTWGGGAGCAAAGTCATTTTGGGAACCATCTACAGATAATGACAACAAAGACTCACTAACTCTGTGCGTTAATTACTTGATGAGCTTCAGGTTGGCAAAGCTGAACGCATCCTAATTTAAGATCAACTCTGTTTTCAGAGACAATAAATTCATACTCCAGCTACAAAGACTTTCAGAAGTGAGAACACTTGGTATCCTGCTGTGTGAGCAGCATATTGGCAGAATAAAGATTCCCAATCAAAACTGAAGACCCAAACATACAGAGGAGTAGCTGAAATCCTCAGCTCCTGTGCTAGACCTGTAAGTACYGAATTTTCCCAAGGTTTAATGGTGTGGGGTGTGGAGGGCTGGGGAAGGGTGGCAGTGGCCCTGCAGAAGGGTTACAGGGCTCTGGGTGCTGCCCTGGCAGCCAGGATTTCACTGTGAGGTCACTGCAAACCCACAAATATGCAGGTTTTGATTTGCAGATTTTTAACAAAGCCTAAAACCTAAACCAGATCTCAGTTAAGATCATGAATTTTCATCTGGGTTGTTATTACTATTTTTAGTTTATCAAGTTTTAGAAATGGGTCTGAAACTGCACGGGAAAAAAAAGGGAAAGAAACCCCCAACCTAAAAATGCACCATRAGCACTTCCAGGGCCAAGTGATGTTCTGCAGCCTCCTGTGGCTGCCTAATGAATSAGAGCTGAATTCACAACCAGGAGCAGATATCACAGCCTTTGGATGGACATCACAAAACAATGTCCTTCATCAGCAAACCCTAAATATCCCATTGCACTGCCTGCTCAGATACTTGGATGGGAAGTGGCTTGCATGAGACTGGAGCTGATTTTTGTTTCCAGTTTAATAAAAGGTAGCATCAAAAACTCATTCTCACYCACAAATGCCACACGTAGCCAGCAGCATGAGCTGGCAGGGAGGCTGGAGATTTGCTGTGCTCCCAAAAGGCAGCACTTCCAAATATTCCATTTTGGCCATTGAGGTCACATCAGTCCTTATGTTCCCTGACAACAAAACTGGGGTGAGGGAAACTCATCTTGGATCTCCTTTTGGTTCATTTTGGTTGTTTTGCCCATTTTCATAGGGGTTTATAACTTGGCAGTAACCTTGGGAACTCTGGGTTGCATGTAACAGATTAAAGGCAGAAAGCACATTTGCTGAACAGAAGTTCACCAAGGATAACATCTTTTAATATTAAAAAAAGTGAAATGCAATAAATAATAGAAGCCATATGAGCTGAGGTTAAAAAATCAGAGTCCTTGAAGGTGCCCTGATGTTCAACACTTGAGAGTTTTCCCACCAGCTCTGCCACTGGTGTTTTTTATTCATCAGTTTCCCTCAGCTGTAAAACACAAAGTGGTTCTCATGCTACAAAACTGTTCTGTATTTAATAGGTTACAGGGTTTAAAATGCTTTAAACTTGTAAGCCATATACATACACCACTGAGGCACTTTCAGTTTTAAATAGACAATAACTGACATTAATTTCATGTGTGACAATTTCCAGTGGCATTTTAGAGAAACCAAACCACTGAAGGCATCAAGCCTTGAGGGAAACTAAAAGCTTGTAGCACGAACCAGTGCCATTGGGAATAAACATCTGGCCTCTCAACATCTATTGGGAACAAACATCTGCTCCACTGTTAGGGTTTTCTGAGAACAGATAGTTTTATCAAAGGAGAATACACTTATAACAGGAGAATACAGTTGTCTGGCTAAAATTCACATGGAYCCTTCAGCTTGCTCAGACAAGTGATGGCCCAGGTCCTGTTTGCAGCTTCTGCTCCTCAAAGACCTTTGAAGAACATGCTCAAGTGCTAAAAGGTTTCCCACTCACATCAAGAGGGCAAGAGAAGAGGAGCAGCTGCAGACAAGAGGCCTCTGAACTCTAGAACGTGCCTTCAAAAGCCACAGGAGCTGTGATCATCCTTTCCCATGAGTGGGACCCCAGACTGCACCACCAGGATGTCCTCACTGCTGACCCTGCTCTTTCCATGCTCTGATCTCCTCCTCAGACCCCTGAAGTCTCAAAACCCTGCTCTCAGTCTAAAAAATAACTCCAAGTGATCCCAGAGCCCTTCTGACACTTGTCCTTTAAAGCCTTCCTTTCTCTTTAGGCTCTTTGGTGTTGATAATTTATAGCTTTCCCTGCCCTAAACATCTCATGGGAGTCCAGCTTCTCTGTTTATTTAAAATTCACCTGTTCTGAAGTGTATTTTGGATGGTATTCCTTCAGCAAGTACACATTAGTGCCTTGTGTGTAGATAAATAATGATTTTACTTCAAACAGAAAATTCAAACCCTGTATATTTGAGATGCAACTTGCTCCCAAAATTAATTATCTACACATGTCCAGCTGGAATTTCACTTTCTTCACACAGTGTGCTTAAGCATAATAGACACTAAAACAATTATTTATACCACAGACTGGAATTGCTTGGGTAGAACAATGAGAATCTTTTWAAAAACATGTTTTTTAAGATAAAGCCAACTAGCTTTTCAGCTTCAAATTTAGGTTTTGCAATAAAAGACATTCTACAAAACATTATACCTTTGGAAATGCTTTAAAGAAATAAATTTAATTTAGAAAGTTCATAGTTATTTTTGTGAAGGGAAATGTGGTGGGGAGTTTGGATTCAGGATCGCACGACATCGTAAGTCTTGGAATACTTGGAATTCTTGAAAGACAGTGGAATTTCCAGAGGACTAAAAGAAAGCTGGTGGTGTGCCAGTTTTCCAAAAAGGGTAGGTTGGACAGTCTGGCAAAGACAGCCTGGTCAGCCTCACTTCCCAGGCAAGAAAATAAGGGATAACAGCCTGTGCTTCAAGCCATGCAGCTCAAAGAGGATTCCCAATTAATCCAAATCAATAGAGGTGTACAGAAAACTGTTTTGGCTGAACATCAGCTACTTATTGAGAAGGGAGAAAGACAAAATCAACATGGTAGATATTAAGAGGTTTTAAAATTGGTTAAATGACATTTCTCTGCATTTAAATGGGGAGTCAGAAATGTACCCGCCTACTGAATCCCAAAGTAATTGTGAGAATGCATGAACACATTCTATTGTTAACTGGAAGACACAAACAATGAACATCAACCACAGATGGGTGCAAAGAACATGGTGGGAGGAGGAAGCAGGAAGAGATTGGTCACTGATTGTGATCTGCAGCACGAGGGAAGCTGAGCAGCAGCCCCAGAGCAGCCAAATCCCAGGTCAGACTCAGCCCCAGCCCTGCTGCAGCCACTTCCCTCTGCYCCACAGCCCCTCCAGGTCCTCTGCAGGGATCCCACTGCATAACCCAGTAATGAAGAACTCCCAAAGGTGGAATATCCCACATGGGGAGTGTGGTTAACTCATCTCTGGGTATGGTACTGGTKCAGGTACTATCCCAACATTTGGTATCAACAAAATCTGCCTTGATCTTGATTTGATTTGGTTCAGGATTAAAAATGAAATTTGTTCTGGGTAAAGAAGCCTAGGAGCAACACTGGTTTAACTTATTAAGGAGAGGATTCTGTGCWAACTTTTTAGGTACCTAAAAAACTAGAAGAAATCCAAGAAGAGGAACATTTCAGTCTAGAGACAAGAATGCTTTTAAGTCCAGTGGGCACAAACACAGAGTAGGAGTTAAGGAGCAAATTTAGACACACTGGTTACCAACTATTGGAATAAGTGAAGACAGACTGTGATGAATCAGTGGAAACTGTAAGATCAGGATTCTTCCTGTTCAACAGGGATTAAGCCTGGTGATCCATAACTGCTGTACGTGACCACAGGAGTTCACTTCTGACTACAATCTTTATGATCTGCAAGTCCCCAGATAATATCACCTTCCCAAACCTAACAAATGGCAGAAATGCACAATCCAGCCACATCAGAGGAGCAGGGTAAACAGGACAGAGGCATCAAGGCTGGCATGCTCATACTGCATTTATTAATGTGTAACCTGGCCTGGGCCTCCCCGTGTCTACATGGAACTGCTCTGTGCCATCAAAGCAAACCCACTCAGAGCAGTTTTTATTGTCAACATTTGAGCAAAATTTGATATTACCTTCAAGAAAAACCAGCATGACATGATTTAAATATTCATATTTTAGTAATGCGGAATGTTTTTATTACTAACACATGCAAAAAAAACATTGCAATGTTTATGTGAATATCACATGCTTTAATAAACAGTGATAGAAGTTCATATTTGTGTTCATTCTTGTCTCTAGAACAAACCTTCTGTGACCTTTCTGAGATGCAGAGCATTTTAGAGCAGTGTTTACAAAGTTCATAGTTACCTAACAGCTTTGAGCTGGGATGAAGGCACATGGTGCAGAACAGGGACTTCAGACATTTTTGTGAAAGATCAAAAGAAAAGAGGAAAACAGCCAGCACCAAAGAGGCACACACATCACAGCAAATAACACGGCTGAAGCTGTTGTGACCAACACTAACCCAAGGGCTTGGATGTTGAACTTGTATTCTGAGTGCCCAGAGAGGATGGAGTGAGGACCCTAACTTGGAATTTCCTGGCTGTCGTCAGTTCTGTTACAACCATAACTTGTTTCAACATGTTTTCAGCTTTTAAATTTTTTCCCTCCTCCTTAATATAGTCTAAACTAGACATAAAATGGAAAAAATGTACTATTTCCACTGAGCACTGATGCCTTTGACATCTGCTTCCAAGTGTTATTCATCACCACACAGCGCAACAATCTTAGAGCAAGTACAAGGCACCTTTTGGAAAAAGTGAGTCCCTGGGATTGCTTCTCATAACAAAGCCTCCCTTTCCCCAAGGAATTGCAGCTCTTGGATGTCCACGAAAGAACAGCACCACAGCCACCTGCAGTCCTAGCAAGCAGCAGCATTAGCACTGCTGATTTTAGGGTCAACCCTCCCACCTCACAGATGGCAGAGGGGATGTTCCTTACTCCCTTTCCTCAAGCACAGTTTCCAGTATTTTTTTTTAATCTACTCCCATCTCCCAGTGGCATCATTTTATGCTCATGACAACTTTTACATACAAAGRGAAACACCAAAGAGAATTTCTGAAAGGATGAAGGTCCTGATGAGCATCTCTGCCATGAACCAGATGGCCTTGGGAAATCCCAATCCCACACTTTCTGTGTCAGCAGCTGGCAGCAGCAAGGCTGCAAATACTACAGAAGATATTTACAATTGTGAGTTTGGGCTCCATCCCCATGGAATATGGTTRCCAATCCCTACAGCATCAAACTCTTCATTGATGAAAATGAAGTAAGAAAAAAATTGAGGCTAATCTCACCAGCAKGTTCCCATCTAAATCACTGGGCTGAGTTACAAAGTCTTCAGATAACTGCCATGCTATTGCTATAACAAAATGAAGGGGGAAAAAAAAGCCAGTTTTCCTGGAACAGAGGAACAATGGCTGAGCAAAATCACAATTACAATCAGTTTTTTTCTGCATCAAAAATTCTATGCAAAGTATAACAGGATGGGTATTAATGGGTCCCTTTCCAGGTCTTTTCTGTTTTGCTAGATAAATTTGAAATAACCAGCAGCTGGGATTGGCTCTGTTGATATTGGTYCATCACAGCTCCATCAAGAAGGAACTGTTTATAGCTAACACTATTCTCCYTTGGAAATCTCCTCCATTTCCATACAAACTGAATTGTCCTTTGTTGAATGCAGGCAATTAAGGATGATTCACATAAAAAAAGAAAGATCTGACTCTGCACAATTATTTTTTGTCTTGAAGATAACACTTGATTGCATGCTAATTCTAAGCATCATTTTAAATGGGTAMATGACAGGAAAATTAGGTTACAGTGATGTTTGTCTTTGACTTTTACTCTATGTACAGAGTTGTGATTACATGAAGTTTCTGCCTTCATACTTTGACAGGAAAAGCAGGGAAGTGCAGGAAGAGCTGTGGATCTCCTTTGCCACAGGGAGCCCACTGAACCCGAGGATGTTCGGGGGGATTTTATTTATCTTTTAAGCACAAAATATCACAAACAAGTGATGGCAATTACCACTGGCAATTTCACAGCTCTTCACTCGCTGATGTGCACAGCAGTGAAATGAATTTGGACAATTTCTGGGACTAGTCATGAGCCGAGGCCAAGGCTGTGAGCAGCTCTGYGCTCTGGTTTCACACGGGTCCTGTGCGGGACACTCACACCAACCCCGCTGCCAAGGGCTACACAAATCCAACCAGTCATGCTCAATGTCACTCCTCTGAAAGAATCTGGGCTCTGACCTGGGGTGCAAATTAACTTCAGCATGCTCTCTACAAAGTGTTGACATGGAGACATTACTTAATTCTTGTACAGCAAGGGTGACTTGTATGGATCATTTAGGACTGTCAAAACAAACTGCTCTGTGACTAAGGGCTTGCTCCATCTGAGCTGTGCTTGCAGGATTAAGTTCTTGGGGAAGAAACCACGAGCCTGTTGCTCATATGTCTGGGGAACAGGTCAATTTCAAATCCTTTAATGCAAAAATAGTGGTTTTATTCAAGAAGAAAATGTTGCATAAATATTTTAAAAAGAAAAAAAAAAGYGAGGGTGTTGTAACAAAATCGTTTTAGCAGCACTCTGAGGTGAACAGACTGGTCAAACAGAACAACAGCAACCACCTGTGCCAGTGGGGATTCATTGCAGGGATCCATTCCCCTTTGGATTAATTCTGAAATGAAGCAGTTTATTTATCTGTATTTGCTCTCCACTCAGGAATAACAAGTCCCTGTGCTGACAAGTCCAAGTGTGTTCCATTAGTGCCGGTGCTGTACTGACAGAGTGGCTGAATTCAAAACAAGCTGCAGGGCAAGGACAGGTGCTTAAGGACAAGTACTGGGGTCAACATTGAAAATTTTGATATTTTAAAGGGCAGAAACAGGAGAATTTAATGTTTTGCAGTGAGCAGCAGAAGATTTCTCCTCTCCCAAAGCAAACACAACTCTCCTGCTAACAGTAACACCGACGAGTAAAGCTCATTCTGAAGTACTGAGAAAAGATTTTTCTAGAAGACCTTATCAGATTTGAATAGAAGAAAGAAGGTGCTTGGCAAGATGACTAAACATGGCAGCATATAGAACAGATTGGGAATTGGCATATYTAGTGAATAGCAACAAAAATTTTGAATCTAAACCCCCAAATAACTCACTTTGGTCCAGGGCACATTTCAAGGAGTAGGGGAAAAATTCAAATAAATAAGTAAATAAAAGATGTGGACCAGACTAGCTGCTTGATGGGATGTTTTGGTTTTTCTCCCAGGAGAGCCAGGTTGATGATGACCCTTTGACAGTGGAAGAACCTCATCTCAAACACAGCTCTGCATTAAATCCTCCAAACAAGACATTGCAGTGGCTTGAAATGCCCTTGGCACACAYGTATGTATCACACCCTGGGCCAGCCTATAAAATTCTCTTCTAGCTGTAGACAAAGAGTAGAGAGACATTTGCTAGAAGCAATTGTATTTTGGTTATTAAATCAGGYGTCCTCTTGTTTCTGATACCTTTAAGATATCCACTCCTACTGCACAGCTTAAATTACACAGGGCAGTGACTTCCTAATGGACATAGCACAGCTCTAACAATAGTCTTTGTTTCCTGTCCTAAGACAAAGTGAACATCATTCTAGGCTATTAAATTTCCTATAAAGCACAGCTGGACAAAAATGCAAACTTTCTTCATGTTGCCTTTTAATGGAAATGTTTCATTTCTGCACAGACTCGTTATATAATGCCCAGAAAATGGAGCTCAGCCCCAGATGTGGTGCTAGAAGAGCTCYACACAATTTTAACCGGTGTTTATCCCAACAGGATTTTGCAATCTACAACAACAGAGATTCCTCTTAMAGAATCTCTTCCAGTGAACAATTATCAGCATTTTAACAAGTTTCACTAATGTCTAACTTTGGAATTCTCTTACCTGCTGGTTTTTATTCTGTTTCTTTGYCTAGAGCAGTGTGTTCCCTGCCTTCCTCCACCCCAGCATTGCCTCTCCTCAGCCATCACTCTCCAAACCACCCATCCCACAGTGCTTCAGCAGCTCTCAGAGCTCACTCACACCCAGATTTCTGACCTGTGCTCTTCTCAGGTCCCTTGCTGGTCTCTAATTTTTTGCTTATTGTCAYGGATATTTTTCATATTTATGTCAGTTCTTTGCCAGAGACAAATGTCAAAACAGCAGTAAACCTATTGCATGTCTATTAAATGCTGTTGATAAATACCCAGTTTAATCTGCTCCTTTCTTGCAAAAGACTAAAGATCATTCAACTTGCACAAAACAGTGTCTTACTATCATCCTTTCTGTCTTTGCTTCATGCTTTGTTAAGGACCTGCAAGTTCTCCATCACTATTTTGAATTTGTTGGAAGTCCTTGTCTACCCCAGCAGCCCAGGGGTCAGCAATTCTCCAAACTGCATCTTCTTTTTACTCTGGAACATGGTGTCAGAAAGAGCCCTGTGASCAAACCTGCCCCTCACACCTCCCCCAGAGCAGCTCTCAGAGAGCAGCACCAAACCCAGGGTTTATTTTTCACACAGGCAATGGTAACTCTGCTGCTCCTGGCTCCAAAATGCTCTCAAGGGCATTGGAAGAGACTTGAGGGTGTTTGTGAACTGCAGTGTGGAGGATTAAGTCTCTGTGCTTTTGAAAAGACCTGGGAAATTAGGAACAGGAGCACCACCATCTCCTTTAGCCATCTAAACCCTTTCCAAAGTTTTCTGAACAGTTTTGTTCTGTCTTTAAATAGMAAAAGAAAAAAGAAAGAATTTCACTGTTCCTTTGCCCAGTACATAGTGTGAGTATTACTGTGTTTGTGTCCCCTTCCCCTGGAGTGAGCACAGCAACGTTCTGGGGTGCAGAAAGGGAAAAGCAAGTGTGTCATTTCAGCTGCACCTACCCACTGCTGCTAGACACCAAAAAATCCTCTGCTCAGAGGGAGGAAAAGTGGAGGTTCTGCTTGAGATGACATTAGAGGGATAAACAAAAGGCAAACCATCCCCAAGTGCAGCTGAGCAGCTCACTTAAATTCATGGTGCAGCCATTTAATCAGAAAACAGCTGGGATGGAAAATCTGATATTTCTTGGCAGTCTGTGTGACATTTTCTTCTCACTGGTGAAAAGTATGACCCTGAGGGTTTATAATTAAGCAATAATTAATCAGGCACACAAGCACCTCAGCAAATGACACAAAGCTTCAACATCTCTAGACATTCCTCCACTTCTTTCTGCTTTATCCAAAATACACTGTGAAAATCAGACTCCAGAGCTGGAGATGGAGAGGCTGCCAGGTGAGCCAGGGAAATCCACAGCACCAGTCCACAATAAATCTGCCACATGTGAGCATTTCTGCTCTCCAGCCCATCCACGAGGGGAAGGCTCACACACTCTGTGGCTTTGGAAGACTTTGCAGTGTGAAGGAGGATTTGACAAGGACACTGACAAAGAGAGGTCTCCAGAACCCAAATTTGAGCCCAGATTCAAATGGGACACYTTTGTTCAAGCTTTAATTCAGTCTGCAATGAAGGAAGAACTGCCTGCACAGTCTGGAGCCGAACCTTTCCAGAGATCAAAAGGCCCCAATATTCAGTTCTAGCTCTTGGAACAAGCTGCCAAAAAAAACCCCCAAAACCTTCAGCCTTTCACTCAGATTAACCATTGCATTGGATAATAAAATATTCAAACTCTTCAAAACCCCTGCTACATTTCTTGGCACAGTACCCCTACCCTACTTAAAGCTGTGACACTTGGAACTTTTGTGTAGCATTGTCTTTTCTACCTTTTCCGTAACATTTCCATGTTACCTTTGACAGGACAGACCCACAGACAGAGAAGGAGAGTGCAGGTGCACTTAAAGCCTCCACGGTTCTGCTGTGCAGGGAGTTTCCATTACCTCTAATTTCCATTGTTTCAGTGAAAACAACCAGGCCCAGCTGGAATGGCAGCCTGGGAGCTGGAGCAGTGGCCTGGGGCTGGATTGTTCTCAAGCACAAAGTCAGATCTTTTCTAGCAATGGCTGTTTCCAACTGTTGACTGGCTTTTGCCACCTCTCAGAAGTTTTGGTGATCTCCTCTGGTGACAGGCAGGTGATTTATTTGTGATTTTGGTGCTTTCTTTTAGGAGATGAGAACACATAGCCTGAAACAATAATTAGCCTGAAACAATTAATTATTTGGATTTCAGCCTTTGCAAGGGAATTCTCTATTGCCATTTGCATCTCAAGAGAAACAGCTGGGAAACAGAAGTGACAAAGATCATCCTTGCTCTGATTACCAGATTTTCTGGCTCCCACACAGCATGGGACCAGGCTCTTAAATTAGTTGGCATCCACTAAAAATGGTTTAAGAGTTCTCTGTTTTTCTGGCAGATTATCAGTGAAATATTGACAATCACAGAACTTTATCTTCAGGCCTTTTGTCTGTAATTACCAACTCCTCAGAATCAATGCTAATGCTGGTGTTCACAGAAATGAGCAAAGAGAGCAGGGTGGGCACCAAGCTTTACACACGAGATCCCAGGGAAAGCTCTGACTGCAAAAACCAAATACTGCCAGGCAAAGTGCACTGAGAAACATCTCTGGAGGCAGAAACACCTCCTGTAAATCCAGTGTCTATAGAACAGGTACCACACTGATAACCAGCTGCTCTCTGGAGCCTCTTGGATGATCATCTTGGGTTTTTATCTTTCTATCTTTCTTTTTTTATCTATCTTATCTTTTTATCAGCTGTTGGGCCTGCCAACTAAAGCTAAGGAGTCTGAAAATGAAACTCTTCATCTACAGGTGTTACAGGACAATTCAGCCAAAATAAAGGGGGTTAGGCAAGATACCCCAACMTCCCAACTCCTACAAATACTTAAACCACACCATTCCCTCACTAGGACTGCCTCAAGCAAGAAAAGGTGTGAGCAACACAGAGCTTTCTACAAACTGCAACAGAGACAACTGCTATGGAATATTTACAGAAAATGTCCTCATTTTATGCAAGTCTGGTGGCAYGAGGATTTCTTTGCTAAAACTCAGATTATCCTTGTCAAAACAGCCAGAAAATTCCCAGTTCCATGCAGTCAGGACCAGCTCAGGGGTTGTTTCACATTGGTGAAGTGTTGGGCACTGCAGAGGAGTTTTCTGCCTGTGCCCTGAGTGAGCAGCAATAACCACACTCCAAACAAGGGGTGACGAATCTGACTGGTGTCAAATCTTGTTTTTACACCAAGCATTTCATTCCAACACTCACAAATGACTCCAGTGCCACTGAAACAGAACCACTCTCGTGGCAGACAGTGGCAACTAAAAACACATCATGCAAAGTCTGAGGGAAATCAAACGTTGGCAAAGATAATGTTGTCAAAACTCCATTTCTGTGAAAACTGCTCTGGGAACTTTCAAGTGCATTTCAAGCACACACAAGTATTTTCAATTTATGTAGTTTCAACTACATAAAGCAGAGACAAACCCTCAAGATTCAAGTTTAAAATTTCCTTTTTCACTCCTCATCCTAATAAGCCACACTTTCCTTGAAATAAAAAGAAAAATATTAAATTTATACTTTATCTTCTCCAATTCATTGTTGAGACCACCTGTACATCAAGCTGAGGAGGAACTAATAGTATTTTCTAAATATTTGACTAACTGCAGGTAGAGTTTATCCCAGAGAGGGTGGGAATAACAAAATTATCTCTTGGTCACTGCTGGGAATACCTAGGCAGGAGCACTGAAGCAGATTTGTCAATCATCCTTTTGGACWAAAATGAAAATATAACCTTGCCATCTGAAAATTAATAAAAGTATATAATTATGCTATAGGCTGGATCTGGAGAGAGATTTAGGAACCAAAAGCAAATTGGTTGAAAGATGCATCTTTAAAGGAAAAGAGGAGGGAGTGTCAGGGTAACAAAATAAAGTGGTTTGAGTTTTATTGTCATACTTTTCCTTTGAGCTCGACATAAGGAGGATTAGGTCACTTAGGAATAGAAAATTTATTGGGAGTTTATTGGGAAACAACTTGGGATGCCYAAGAATTCTTCAATTCTTCTATTCCATCATCCCACCCACTGCACCCAGTGGAGTCAATCTGGGTATCAAGGAGCACATCTGGGGGTAATAATTAGCCAATAATTCTCTTTTTAGTGAGAAAAAAACCTGCCAACACAGCCTTTTGGAGAATATGGAAAAGAGGAATTAATAATCATTGAGTAAAAATCTTCAGCTCTTTCCTAGTGCACATTCTGTTGGAAGACGTAGTGTTGAATTACTATCTCTACTTGGTCACAAAAGARCATAAACAAAAACCAAACAGACTCCAGGAAACAAGATCCCCATTTTCCATATGCTGGAAGTGCTGGGATTGCACTGGGGCTGCTGCTTTGCACAGCTGGGAACACTTTGCAGGAGGGCTGAGACTTCTCACTATCAGCTCCATGGTGATCAGGGCAGAAAACTATGGCCAAAAATGCTTCTTTGGGGGGTATCTGCTGAAGATATCAAATATAAACAACATCCACAGCCATTACAATGGGCCTCTTGCAACTTCAGCCTTATCCAGTTTCCCCAAGTTGCCAAGAAATGCCATTAAAATTTGGCAGAGGCAGAGAAGAAGCACTACAGCGCCATGCCTTGTGCTCATGGCTGCTCTGCCTGCTTGGTGATGACAGAAATCCACTGGCAGCAGGGAAATCCTTCCTCACTGCCCTCAGTCAAAACAGGATTCAACTTACACCAAAAGCAAATTTCCCCCTTTCTTTGGTGGGATCACCCCTTAGAAGTTTTGTTGGTTCCTTTGAAGAAACATTAGAAGCAGAAAATCAATTCCTTAATGCAAAAYGGGGTGCTACCAGCAGTCTTTTTGTATTTTTTTGCCATAAAATCAAATATAGTCAAAGATTTTGGTGGTCTGACCATTGTAAGCAGCCTRTTCTCATCCATCTACAGCCTCTGCAACAACAGAGCTGTGGGAGGGATTTAARCACGAGCCCACACAGCAGCAATGAAGGTGGCACTTGTGGAATAAACAGAAATTTGTCACTAAAAATGAGAGGAAATTCTATCTCAATACCTTTTCCAATCAGTTCAAGACTATTACAGGCTGGGAATTAAATGCTGCTGGCTGAAATGTGTGTGTGTTTTCTGTAGCTAAAATAAAAAAGTTTCCAATATAAATCAAGATATAGCTACTTATCTGTAGCACATAACTTCTATAAAGCAAGATGTACAAATTAGATGTAGCAAGGTGACACAATAAAATCCCAGATCTACAGAAACACAGATGTTGGCAACAGAAACACAGATTTGGGTTAAAATAGCCAAACCATGCAGCATTTAATAAGAGATGCAACTAGAATGGTTAAAAAGATAAGATGATGAAGAACTAATATTGGTATTAGATGTAAAAGGACTGCAAAAATGCATTTGAAATTTGCTAATTTGGATGGGCAATAATATTATTCATGATATAATATCAACTTACTGGTTTGTTGTATGATGGGAGCTCAGTTAAAAAATAACCATACTTGTGGTAACAATCCATATGCATTTTACTAGATTTATATGACATTATTAAACTAAACAGACTTCATTAAAAATACAGACGTTAAAATTCCACAAGTAATAGAACCTATTTTTCCTGCTGAATTTCTCCTCTGTCCCTGCCAGGACTTTAATATTGTTTGTGACTAATCAAACAGATGTACCATAACCTATAAATATACATATTTACATGAATATGCTAGCCAATTTCTGTGTCTTACAGAAATAAATTTATGGTATCTTGCAAATTGTTTCATTCCTTATTAGAGAAGAATTTGATATGAGGACAAATCCAGACAAAAAGCTCAGAAAAGGTGAAACAACTTCTGTTAAAGGTTGAATAATGGCGTGACCCCAGAAAAACACCTGYGATAGACATCACTCTAGAAATAATGATTTAACAGCTGGTAATTAAAACATTCCACTATTTCCCTTCCTACCCCTTTAGCTGGTAGGATTATCAGCCCTCTGATGCCTCCCAGCACCAACTTCCTCCTTCACACTGCTGTTTATTTTGGTAATTTAAGCAGAACAACACTCGGGATTCGTGGGCATTTTTAAGAACCTGTGGGGCACACGATCAGCAAAATGAGCAGCAACACCTCCACTGGACAGAATCATCTGCAAAAGGTGTGTGCAGACCCTGCTGCTCATGGTTCCACCTGTGTGTGTCCTTAATTAAAACCAGGGATGGGCAACAAAAGAATGGAGCTCAGTGTAAACCCAAATTTTGTCTGAGCTGGTTTTCCCTCAGAGCGAACCAGTGAGAGACATGAGCTGACCCCTCAGTTCCACAGCCTTGGAGGAGGTGTGGTTTTCTGGAAGGTCCCCTCAGAAATGTTTTCCTTGATTTTGTTCAAACAAGYGAGGCCAGCCCGCCCCTCGGGCCTGGTGTGACTGGTTCCTCTCCAGGCATGGCACCATCCCAGTGCATGTGGCTCAAATTAGGCTGAGGAGCTTTGCAAGGYTGTGACAAAAGAGAGGAAAGTCACAACAAGGCCAAGCAAGTGCAGGGATATGTTCAGCAAGACCCCAGAGAGGGTTCCTGAACCCTACAGACCAGAGCAAGGGCACTCATGGATCACACACAGAAATGGCTTTTCCTCCTCCAGCACCATCCAGGAGATTCCTCTGCTTCTCTTGAAGGCCTCATCTGCCTCCCCAGTCATYTAAATCCCAATTTACACTCAAATTCAGAGAACATCCTTGATGCTGCCTCTTAGTCAATGAAACTCAAGCGACAAACCCAGAGGTGTCTGGTCACTTGTGTGCTGTGATCAGCCTTCAAACCACCTCAGCTTTCATGGCTCAAGCTCTGAAATCATTAGGTTATGACACCTTTTACAAAGGACTCCAAGGTCACATAAAGTGAAATTAAGAAGGGTTACAACTCAGGCAGCCAAGCCCTGTAGAGCAACACAGAAATTCAATGAATGTTTGGAAATAAAACAATTGAATCGAACATTTTCTCAAGACAATAGCAATAGCAGTTGCAGAATAATTTGAAAACTTGATCAACAAAATAAAATCAAATAAAAGGGACACCCCCCCACTCAAGTATCCAAAGACCCAGCTCCCCAAAGCAACAGCTACAGGAAGCCCACAGCAAACTTGAGCTGTGAGGGAATGGGAACATTCTCCAAAAGCATAACTTCTCCCAGCATGGCYTTGGGGAAAGGCAGAAATTTCTACACTGTCATCAGTAAGTATCTGGGATAGACACGAAATGGTCCCCAGATGGATTTGGAGCCTTGATCCTGACTGAGCCCAGGATCTGTGCCAAGGGGAGCCCTGGGGAAGTTCCCTGGTGTGGGGTTTGTCTCTGTACAATCTGCCAACTTCCCAGGCAGCAAGAACCAAGAAGCTGGGCCAGCAAGGCCAGACTGAGCAGGAGCTACAGGCTGATCAGGACTTCTTTCTCAGTCCCTGAGAACACAAACCCAGCAGGTATTTACTGTGCAGCCCCACATGAAGGCAGCAGGTGTCCCTTGGCTGTTTTTCCAAACCTGCTCCAAGGGACCAATCAAACTCACACCAGTTTCCCTGCATGTGCTGTTGTTTCTGCTGATGGGATTTCCTGGTTTCCCARTCTCTGTGCAGCCACTCACAACACTCCTGGGAAATCACACTTYGGTGCAAACGTCAATATTTTGGTTCCTAGTGATGGCTCCCTTTCCTTGGGTCACGTGCCCCCAGTGTGACACCAGATATCCCATTTTTCACATATCCCAGTTTTTGGACATCACCAAGCATTTCCAGGAGCCTGCACTGCAGCAGCAGCATTTGGAGTGCCTTGATTGAGCRGGACAGAGGGACTGAACCCACCAGAGACACCTCAGCCACTCCTGATAGGTCCAACCCCATCCCAGGCCCACAGCTGGGTTCTGCAGGGCCAGCAGAATTCTGATTGCTCAGAGAGGCTGGACACCAGCATTGGAGTGGACCTTTACAGCATTTGGCATTTCTAAAATTGGCATTGCTGCTGCCCTCTGAGGAAGAACARGATGATGAGGTGGGAGAACACAACCACAGCCTCTTTTGGACTAATGGGTAAAAAATGCAGGCAAACTATTTTTAGATGAAAGCATGAAAACATTCTGCTTGAATTAAACTSAGAACCAACTTGAAAAAGCAGGAACAGATGCAAAAATACTTTTAGTAGAAAAATATGTTTAAAATTCTCTAAAAAGAGTTTGGAAGATGCACTTCCTTAAAGACTTAAACAAAGTTTAAAAATGAACCAACAACCACTACTCTCTAACCTTCAAACACTCTTTAAGGCTGTCTGCCCTCCCACAGGAGTTTTGGGAATGCTTTGAGTGGGCACAGCAATGCCATGAAGTAACATCCATGCAAATGAAAATAGCAACCAGACATTTGGCAAACTSGAGTAAGAGTGAAGAGATTGTCACAGCAAGAATGGATATTTGTCAGCTACAATCCTTTCTTTCACTGTATTTTCCTAGGCTTTATTCAGGATAAAGGTCTTACAACCTGAAGCTGGGCAGCAGAGCAGAGGGGAGGGCTGGCAGGGAGTCAGCCTGTGCTTTCTCACAAAGGTTTTAGCCCAAAACCACTGGCTGTGCCAGAGATCCCCCTCCTGCCACCTTGGCTGTGCTCTGGTGCCTGCAACTGAGTTTCACACTGACTTAGGGATAAAACTTTCACTTAAAATAAAAAAGGATGGCTGCATGACACTCTGCAGAGACAAAGGCTGATGAACTGGTGAGAAGTTCAAGTACTGAATAACTGCTAGGACTGTATGACTGATCCGCAGGAACTTTGTTCAAATAAGGCTATTTTCCAGCTCAGAAAATGTAACAGTGCTGCTATTTCATCCTGTGCAAGATCCTTCACATGTAAATGCTTGTAGACTTGTTTTCAGGAGAGAAACCAGTACCAGTCTGAACTTCCCAGGTTCACCTCCMGGTTATTCAAAGTTACACCAGCACCAACACCAGGTCATGCACTACCAGATCACCCCATGGCACAGTTTGATCCAGATCAGGTGTGGGCACGGGATCAGATGTTTCTAAAATTAGCCAGAACCCCCAAAGTGGGGTTTGTGCCAGTTTTCCATGGCTCCCTGCCAGCAGCAGAGCATATCAGACCAAGCATGAAAGCACAGCAGTACCACAGAGAAACCCTGAACCAGAATAAAGTCAATCAGCATGGATTTAACCTCCTCTGATATTCTGAACACATCTCAGTGATTTAAACCAGGAGAATACTGAATTCTTATCAGGTACCAGGAATCTGAAACCAGATTTATTATATTTCTAAGCTATGGCACAAGTGCAAAACGGAAAGGCCAACCTGATAAACATCTAGAAAAATCTAGAAACAACTATAAACATCTACAAACAACCATAAGCATCTATTTTGGTGTTTGGCACCAGCTGGAAACCAAATCCACAGCAGGGCTGGAAATGCAGCTCAGCAGAGAAAGCACTGAGCAGAAAGCTATAATAAAGCAGAACTTCCCACCACAAAGCAGTGCTCCTCATATCCACAAGATTCCTGGAAAGAGGGTGATCTATGAAGCCAGAGGGAATCACTCTCTATAAAAGGAGGCCAGTTATGTTTATTTTGCACACTGCTGAGTGGATTCCGTTTAGTCTGAGTAAAGAAGTGTTAGCAGCAAGGTTGTTTGGTTGGCAAATAAAGCTGCTGCCAAAAGGTCCCACCAGGGACAGGCTGCTGCACTCGGGTCAGGAGCTGTTTATACCCTCCCTGGCCTGGAGCTTTCACTCACAAACTCATTKGCAATGGAACAGGAGCTTCTTCCACTGAGGCAACCAACACCCATCGGTGTGGACAGGCTTAGCYGCTGCTCTGCAGGCCAAACAACTGAGTTAGCAGAAGAAAAAATGGATAAAAGAGGGGTTTGTCCATAGCAAGGAAGAAAGCAAGGCTGTTAGCATGGAAACTAATGAAAAAAACACATAAGGGATATYTGAAGTTAGAGGGTATGTGCTTAGTGAGCAGCATTCATGCCTAAATAATTCATTGTAAACTTTTGCCAAYTAATTATTGATGTTAATTGCTTTGTACCAATAAAATACAAAGAGCTATTGCTTTCTCCAGTGAATATAACAAGCTGTTTTGATGTAAATAATGACTTAAGAACATGCTTTGTTAAGGGTATAAAACTTGAGAACACCTTGTAGAAAAGTAGTAGCCATTGTTGTCTCTGCACAAGTGTGTGTGTGTGGTGTGTCCATCTCAACAGAGACACATTGGGAAGGGAGAAAAATTATCCTTGTTTTTTGAATCAAGGGGAATTTTTTTTTTTTGCTAGCTGGACTTTATTAATGAAAATACTGGGAAGAATGTAAGAAAAAGCACCATTTCACTCCAATTCACTCAAATTTCTTCCCTGGGCATTGTATTTGGGCCCTGGACGCAGTGAAGTCATTCTTGTTTTCTTATTATACACAAATATATTTTTATACACAGTCTCAGGATAAAAGAGATGTCCCAGAATCTCTACAGGCAGCAATGGACAGAACTAGGTTATAGGCAGGAATAACATAAAGTTCAGCTCTGGCTGGGAAGCTCATGGAAATAGCCTGCATTTTCTTCTAGTGAGTTTTGAATTAAAGTTTTGCTTTCTTTTTTCCTTTCCTTAAATCTGTTTTCAATAAGTGTGGAGCAAAAAAGTATGACGATAATTATAGCTGTCTGTGCAAAACAGAAATGTCAGACCTCACATTTCCCAACTGACCTTTCATCAGATGAAAATTCCCACAGCAACATTCCCCAAGCACAGAGTTGGGAACTATGAAAATTTGCAAAACAGCTTTTTGTCCAATAACTCTGTTCATGTGGCAGATGCACAGGTGGGTGTTACTGTGATTTACATGGGAGGAATAGCTTTAAGGTAATAAAAAAGTAATCAAACCTTAAAAGCTGTTCTATGAGAAAGCTTGTGCTGAGCAATCGGAGCACAGCCATGCTGAGGGACTGCTGGTGAAATCTGGTGTGCTGGAGCTCTGACTGCAGCAAAGTGAAGGACAAGGAAGCCAGATAAAAAAGAAAAATGGAATATTTGTACAACATGTCTTGTCTTGTCTGGCTCCTTCCACTGATTCCTGGGGAGCATCCCCAGGAAGGATGGAAGGATGAAGGGATGGAAGGGTTCTCAGTAACTAACACTGGATAGGAGAGTTGGCTTCAACCAATARAGAATGAGAGAAAGTCACACAAAATCTCAGACTAGCTGGAAGCAGCCTAGCACTGGATATCATAAAACAATGGTTTTTGTTCCCCAAAGTGCTCCACTGGCGAGATGTGCAGATATCACATGGCTCATGTGCTGAGCATGGATGAATGTGTGCAAGTATTTTCAGCTGGCTTGGGAAGAGTTTTGGAGACTCCCAAGCTCTCATGCCTGACAGCTCACCCTGCAGCCACAGCTCTTTCATCCCATTTCTCCCAGATGGATGCACAGAATCCCAGAATTGCTTGGGTTGGGATGGACTTTAAGGGACATCTCATTCCTGCCATGGGCAGGGACACCTTCCACCAGACAAGGTTGTTCCAAGCCCTGGTGAATTTGTCCTTGAACACTTCCAGGGATGGGGAACTCACAACTTCTCTGGGCASTAAGAGATTTCCCACAAAACACTTGAGGCAGGAATCAGTCCCAAGTGCAGCACCCTAGAGCACACTGAGCCTCCCAGAGCAGTTCAGGGAGCTGCCAGCTGTGCCAAGGTGCCCTCCAGCCCCTGTGCTGTCCCAGAGCAGTTCAGGGAGCTGCCAGCTGTGCCAAGGTGCCCTCCACCCCCTGGGCTGTCCCAGAGCTGTCCCTCCCAGCAGCACAGCCCCAGCACCATCCTCAGTGCCCACCCSACAGCCCAGCAGCACTGGGGAGCAGCTCAGGGCAAAGCCAGAGCCAGCTCCAGTCCTTCAGCCATTTCAGCCTCTGGTACTCGTTGTTTCTTTACGAGAGGGCTGGGGCAGTTCCTGAGCCCTTCTCTTGTTGTAACAGCTTCTCAGCTGYTCAGGACATAGCTCCCCTGAGCCAGGGGCAGGAACTCTCTGCAGCTGAGCACTGGGCCCACTTTGTAAGGAAAACATTCCTGGTTTCCTCCAAGAGTCAGCTTTCAGATCCAGAAGTCTTTTTCCTATTTTGTTGGGAAAGATGAAACAGGAAAGCCTTATAAATATGATTGTCTGGCAAAAGATTTTGAGAATATAGAAACTATAAGCGAGATTGAAATGAAAGCAAGCTTTGAGATCCCTCAGTTACTGAACAACTGGAAAACAATGGTGTGGCCAGCTGAAGGTGATCCCCTTTKGATGGAACAACACCCTCTGCTTGCAGACAGGCCCAAGGGTCAGAGCAGACCCTGCCAGCTTGGCAGAAGGGGCCCAAAGAGGAGTTTTTAGGGTTTAAAATGTAACACAGTATGGTAATGTAGTGATTCCTATAGGCTGTATGGAAATGCTATAGGATTTGTATCTTGTACTAGATTGGTTAGTGAGAATCAGAATATGCAGCACAGAAGATTTACTGTATTGTAACGGGAACCTCTGTCTCTGTCTGTCCTGACCGTGCTATTTGGCGTGTAAGAAATGAAGATTTGTTGGGCACTGTGTGTCTGCACCAGTGCAGTCTGAAGGCCACACGTCCTCYCTCACCCTCAGACCCAGCTTGTCCTGCAGTCCCCTGCCACTCTAACACAGCCAGAACGCTCTAACTCCATCCCACACCTCCTCRGCACAATTCCAGCAACAAACACAGGCAGCTCTGGCCTTTTCACACRCATTGACATGTTACTGATGCTCATAATTGCTGAATTAAAAGCATGACGTGAATGTGTTTTCTTCCACCTGTAGAGTTGCTCTCCAAAAAATTACCATCTCTTTTATGGAAGTGTTTAGTTGTCAYGTTACTGGTTCTGACAGAAAAGTTGTTAGTGAATTTGTCTTGAGCAGTTAAAAGGCAAGATGTATTTAAAAAAAAAAGCACCAGATCTAACCAGAAGTGGATAAAGTAAGAAAAAATCAGATAAGAAAGTTAATGCCTCTCACACTCTCTCTAGAGATAAGGATATGGTTTAAGTGGGTGTTTTACTCATTTTAGATTCTGCACAAACTCACCCGATCATTACATTTCTAAGGGTAGCAAAACATATTTTAATTGTTATTTTTTACTCTTTATTTGTGTTATCACTGTGTCAAAAAAGTATTTTAATATAATCTATAAAGCCTTTACAAAAGAACAGGAAAATAAAGATAGGTAATGGAGTTTGAAAAAAGAAATACTAAAATATTAATTCATTATTATCAGTTATGCCCACTACATTTTGTAACACTCCCCAGCCCATTTTCAGGTACATCACAAGCCTAGGAAGATTCTGAAACCAGAATTTAAAATCCAAACTTTAAGTGAAACAACTGCAGCTGCACTTTGTATCCACATCTTTCTAACTTATTCGGGTTAATCCTGCTCCTGGAGGTAATTCACTGAAATCAGATGGAGCACTGGCMCAAACCTGTTGCCTGAAAATAACAAAACCAAAATGTAGCACTTATTCTCCACTTAGCAATCAAACTTTCTCCTCCCCATTTCTTACAGAGCAACATAATCTATAATTTCCAATGCAAAAAAAATTCATTTTTTCAAACAAAGTGTTGAGTTCTGGAAAGGTTTTACTGTTAAAGAAAAAGCTCTGCCAAATTGTTTTGGCTGACAGCTGGGGTAAGGAAAACCAGGCTGCAGAATTTTTTTGCAGGACTCTGATAAAATTTTTTAATTCCTGTCATTTTCTGATAATGGCAGTGAAAGCTTCCACCACTTGCAGCAATCCTTTTGCTCAGAGTGTGACAGAACTCTTGGGAGCATTCCTTGGGAGAGCTCCCAGTGGGAGKCAGAGACACCCTGAGTGTTCAGGACCACCCATCACCATGGGGACAGATGTGCCAGGGCTGCTGCCACACCCACAGCACCCTTTTTCCTGGGTTATTTTGGGATAAAGTCATTCCTGAAGGATTTCCTGGGTCCACAAGCCACTTATGCACCACTAAACATGGGCTCCATCAGAAACATTCATGGAATRGGGAATGATAATTAAAAACCCCCTGCACTTGCCCACTTGTGTAGCATTGTTTGCATTAGACAAAGTATAAATCTGCTCAGAAGTATCAAAATAAGAGGTGATAGATGATGGAGATAAAAGCAAATGAGGTCCTTAACCTCTGAAGGGGTTCCTAATGCTCCCTCATCCTTGCCAAAGTCCAAGTCTCAATAATCCCATGGCTGTGATTTATTATCCATGTATGGCCACGTTCTGAAAGAAGTCCCAGGGGGTCTGTAAATTGCAGATGTAACCACAGATTAATGCTCATAATCCCTGGTAAAAACTCTGCAATAACACAGCTATAGCCTAAAGAAATTCTCCCACTAATATTCCTAATCCTTTCCCATTGGACTTTATGATCCTTCTGTGATTTTCAGGCAGTCCAGCAGTGACTAAACAATATTTATGATTTAATTCTGCTGGTTTTCATTTCCAGACTAGAGGACTTTTAAAAATTTTATTTTAAGTTACACCCACACACATAAATGCTCCCTCCTATAAATCCAGGAAATGACCAAAAGAAAAATGATAAGACACAAGAAGATGTTCAATGTCCTTTATTGCCTCTCCTACCATTGCATACCCATTGGGAAACTTGTTTTTCTTGTCAGGCTCTGGAAAACACACCTGGGTGCATTAGTGACCCTCCACTGCTGCTGCTGTGGCATCACACCTTCTATTCCAAACTCCCAAACAGCAGGACAGGAAGAAGGAAGAACTTTCTATTTTTCCCTTTTTTATTACATCATACTTAGTCTGATTCTTTCTTCTGAGACTGAAAAGCTGCCAGTTTTCAAGTGTCCCTCATTAACTTTTAAAACCTAAGCTCTGCTAAAGTGGAGTTATTAGTTTTTTCCTGGCACTGCCTGAAATTGCAGTACCCACATAAGAGCACTAAATCCTAATAGCTASTCAAGGCATAGCAGGAACCAGTGCCTAGTGTGAGATGTGCCAATAAATATTTGTACACAAGAGGTTCTAAGGGGCAGGGATTGGAGCTGGAGGCAGCTATGGGTGCCTTTGGAAGGACAGTGGTCAAGCTGTCTCAAAGGAAAATTACCTTTAAAAGACAATGTATGAGAAAATATATAGTAAATAAATAATATTTCTGTTATTTATGGATATGCAGATACCTTATACAGATATACAGAATGAGTTTCACGCTAGAGAGAGGCTGAATTAAAGGGATTCCAGGAATGAGGGCTGGTAAGCACAGGGTTGAACATGTCTTTAAAGTGAACCCTAAATAGCAATACAAACATAACCAGAATGCCACAAGCCAGATTCTGATCCTCCACAAACCACTCAAGGGCTCTGCAACACCATCAGTTTGACAGCTGTACTCTCCTACTCCATCAGGATCCTGAGATTTAATTAATAATTGTCTGGAGGAATTGGATTGAAAGTGCCAAGGCAAATATATTTCAATCTCTCCTTGACAGGATGTAAGCCTAAAAGATTCTAAACAATTTCTTCTGATTTGCTTTTCCTTTTATTGGTGGCTGAATTACAGCCACCAAAGCTCAGACATTCTGATGTCTACAGATATGCAGTTTCAGTGTGACAAGAACAGTATGAAATTTAGTAAGCAGCTTGTTTTGAAGGTGTCTAAATGCAATAACACAGGAAGCAAGCAGCACAAAACAGCAYAAAAAGCCCTGTTTTCAAATAAAGGGTCTGGCCATCAGCTTTTTGAGAAGCTGGACCTCATTAGAGTCAACCATCTCTACTCCTTGTGCTTGTAAATGCCACTGTGTGGACACATCTCTCCAATAACTACTGTGCTACTCTTGAAAAGAATTCTGTGCTTCTCTTCAGTTAGAAGGTGGCTGTTAAAAGGTGCAGCCAAAGAATGATCATGCTGGAATGTTCTTACCCACCTTCCACCCAGCCATGTGGAAYAGCACCAAGACAGACTTGCAAAGGATGTATTAAAAACAAACTATAATAAGTGCAAAATCCAGGAATTTATGATGCTGCTGAATGAAGCCACATAAATAATTCAGTATTAATAGGACTTTAAACCTTCCTAGATGTACTGAACCTGATACAAAATGAACTTCAGCACCTGACTTTTACTTCCAAAAAAGTAATGTATCTTTTTCCTTCCTTTCCTCTTGAAATTGATTCTCTTTCCTTCCTTTTACTAAACTGGTGAACTGCCAAAATCCCCAGACTGGAGTCCTAGATCAATAATCTGTAACCAGTTCTGCAGCAGTGATGTCCTTAAGGAGAAGGAAGGATCTCTCACTGCTTTCATTTCAAATATCCTGAAGCCTGCAGCAGACACCTTCTGACCAAGCCAGATCCAAGCACATTCTCCTCAAATGAAGGTTGTACTTCAGTTCTGGAGAACACTGGGGATGTTTAAGAAAATAAAAGCCAAGGTGAATATCTCAAAATACCTCCTACACCTGCAAAATAAAAAATTCACATTTCTCCCTGTGACACYTGCTAAATAAAGGAAGGTCAAAGATTCATGAGCACGCAGACAGAAGCTTGGAGTTGCAAGAAAATACAGGATATTCTTGGAAAATGAACWTGGGTTTAGTTCTGTGGCACAGTCAGAGGCAGCACGAAGCTGGATGAGGAGCTGCCCTTTCAAACACTGTCTGTGATGTACAGAGATCCCAAACAASCCCAGAACTTGCTACCCCGTTAGCGTTTCGCATCTACGTGTACACACACACACACATTTTTTATGAACAGATTTTTATTTCTGGAAAGTTGCTAGAGAAGCCTGATGGGGTGTGCTGGCAGACACCCCCATCAGGCTTAGAAGGAATCCCAGATGGGTCAACCCAATCCACCATCTTCCTCCAGAGCAGAAGGGAGTTCACCATCCCTGAACTCCCCCAAAAAGTGGTGTCAATCCTGCTGGGGCTGCTCAGCTCCCCTGGAACCTCACTGCRCTGACCCTTCTCACATGGCTTTCCCTAAGCCTTCTCTGCCCTTATTGCCTAATCAAAATAATTGGTCCCTGTCCTTTCCCTGACAGTCCTTAAATGGGTTTGCAGACACTTGGAGTTTTCTTTTGGTCTAGACTGAGCCCAACCCTTGAGTTTTCCGCAGGGATTCCAAAGGTTGATGATCTATCTCCCTGGGGCTGAGAGCAGGGCCTGGCCTCAGCAGGTAACAGCTGCTGGGAGGACTCAGCCATCAACACAACCCTGCCACTCACACAAACAGCTCYGAACATTCCTCACATTAGGGGGAAATTTCAGTTTCTCCAGACACACCACCATAACTTATTTATTGCTGCTCTGCCTCTGGAAGCTGTCTGCTCTTAATAGAAGTACATTTGATTTTGCTGTAATTCGTGGGTTAGAATGTGCATCCATGCTTAAAAGAAAAAAATCTTCAGGGAAATATACCTACCAAAGGACCTGAAAGATCCCGATCTATTCAGTTCATCAATTTAAAAAAAAAATATAAATTTGAGTGCAGTCTTTCAGAATTACTTTGTAAGGAAAGAGTAAGTCATTCTGAACTTAGCAAAGGTATAACAAGATCAAGTGTTCAAGTCCCTACCTTCAAACTAGAAATGAGATGGAAATTTTTCACAGACAGGTTACCAAGGAATGTGTCAAGATCTCAGTCACACAGGGTTCYTCAGTCTAGACCAAGGTCCTTCTAAAAGAGGCCACTTCAACCACACGTGCAACATTAAGGACTGTTTAYGCACCAGAGATCATAATATTAATTTCTGGGAATCAAGTCCCTGTTATACAATTTGCAGGTTTCCTTATGGGAAATCAGCTACAGAATATTTGAAGACAGACTAGACTGCTGAGCTGTGAATTAGCTTAGAAGAAAACACCAAACTGCAATTCTATAAAATTTTATGAAAGGTACTGCAATCTTTTCTTCTCCCATTGGTAACTGAATATCCTGCAGTTCTGGTAGGCAGACAGAAAAGGGAGGAGAGGAAATGGCTTTCTTAGTAAAATGTAGCCTGAAAGAAAAGCAGCCCATGGCATATTTAGAAACTTTCCCCAGAACTTTTTGCTCTCTTTTTCTCCCCTAATTTTTCTGTAGTCCTTGAGGAAGGCCTGCTGGAACATCTGTTATTATCCTTTCCTTATCATCAYAGAATTAATGCACTAATTAGAACTCTCATTTGATTAAGCACAAGAGCTCCCACCTCCCTTCTGTTGTTTTGTCTCACTTGGTCTCTTCTCCCATCCCACTCTCCCTGCAGTTTTCCTTTCTCAAAGTCTATTTTTTGGTTTTATGGGTTATTGGTTGGCAATTAGACATCTCTGTTATTAGAAAGGTTTTCCCAGTTCTTGAATGAACACTTCAGGCAATGGAATTCTTTCCTTTACCTTATTAATATCAAATACTACAGTTGTTGTGGTGACCACAAGGTAAATTAAATCAGATGTTTTTGGGATCTAAAAGTGGATTATAGCCTAAGTACCTGTTAGCAATGGAGAACAATAAATTAATAAATAAATCCCCACAGCTGGAGTAATTTACAAAACATAATAGGGAAAAATCAGCCTTGGCTGTTAGAAATCAGAGCATTAAAAGGGTGTCACACAGCACAAGGTTAAGACCTATTAAAGCATTGTAATTTTGCAGCCTTTAATGTTATCAGCATTTTCCACTTGGTGCTGCCAGATAATAACTAAGAGTGGACAACAAATATCGTGCCTTTACTGTCAGGGCATGTGCAGAGAATATCCCCAGCCTGAACAAAAGAACCCATCCCCTGCATGTAGGGGATGACATCTCCCAGCAGTGACAGCTCTGTGCTGAGGTGGCTCTTGCCAGGTTCAGACAGGAGCTGGGAGTGCTCCCTGTCCCACAGCCAGGCACGGGGCAGAGCCCAGGAACAAACCCYCAGTTTCTCTCCTCCTTTGAGCCTTGCTGAGCAGAGAAACAGCAGCATGGATTTCAAAGTCAAACAAGAATCCATAGGGCGACATTTGGCAGTTGGGGTTATTTTTTCTCCTTGAAAAGATGTTGTATTYATCCTTATCTTTAATTGAATGTAGGCTTTGGGCCCCTGTTTAGTTCACATGCTGCTCCATCGGCTGGGGAATAATTTGGGTGGATGATTTTCCTCCACAAGCTCAGAGAGCAGAGGTGCAGCAGACACCCCAACAGCCAGGGGAGCTGAGCAACACCCTCTGACAAACCAGAAAAACCAAGAGTTTCATGTTCTAAAGGGATCATYCCTAGTGCTGGGCAGTAATTTCAGCAGCCTCTGTGCTCAGAACYGTAGGACAGCAAAGCACAATGCACAGAGGCATTGCCATGGCACAGCAGGATATTAAAGGGACATCAACCACTAGGGAGTGTCCAAAGGAGACCACAAGGAAGGGGAAAGGTCTGGAGGGGTCTGATGAGGAACAGCTGAAGGCATTTGGTTTGTTCACCTTAGAAAAGAGGAGGCTGAGGGGAGACCCCACTGCCCTCTTCAACACCCTCCTGGGGGAGGCAGAGGGGCAGTGCTGAACTCATCACTCATGGCCTGGGACAGGACTCAAGAATCAGCATGAAGGAGAGGTTTAGGTTGGATTTCAGGAAAGGTTCCTCATGCAGAGGGTGCTGGCACTGCCCAGACTCCCCAGGGAATGGGCACAGCCCCGAGGCTGCCAGGGCTCCAAGAGGATTTGGATAATGCTCCCAGGGATGCCCAGGGTGGGGTTGCTGGGCTGTAGGACAAGGAGCTGGACTGGGTGGTCCTTACAGGTCCCTTCCAGCTCAGGATATTTTATGATTCTAGGACAGAGCCAACACTCTGCAGAAGGCCCAGCCAGACTCGCCCACCCTGCCCACAGCCACACTTACTGGGGCTGGTACTTGGCTTTGTCCAGGATTTCTGCTCTCAAGGATCCTCCCCTGTTCTTGGGACCTCCAACATCAGGTGGAGCTCCTGCAGGACCTGAGCACTTCATTCTCCCCCACAGCCCCTTTCTACAGCACAATGGTGCAGTTCAGGTAAAGAATCAGTGGAACCTTCCCTGTTATTGACATCAGTAAATACRAATAGAGCAGCACTTCCCAAAGGAAGCAGGAAACAAAGAAATCTATTAAAAGTTCTACCTTTATAAAAATTTTGCCTTTATCTCTTTCCTYAGAGTTCTGTGAATCACTTAAACTCTGTAACACCACAGAAGATGGAAATATTTATCATGAGAAAAGTGATATAGTTAAACAATATCAAGGACTAATAAGGAAAAAAAAATATCAATAATGAGTCAGTGCTTTAAGGACCAGGCAATGTTGCATCTGTATGAGATGGACGAAGCTGCAGCACTGGTCAGGGAGGGGCTGTTCCTTGGCAGAGAAAGGCAGCAGAGGGTGTAATGCTCAGGAACTCCACTAGCCCTTGCCCAGCACAACACCATAGTTAAGAAAAAAAAAAAGATGGAAAAACAAGGCAAGAAAAGATGATCTTGGCTGAGCACATAAAGGGTATCTTGAATAAGTGATATTTAAGTCATGTTCTTGTTTATTCTTTTAAACAGGCTTGTGGTGAGCAATTGTTCACCTGCTATAAATTACAAGCAACTGATAAGTCTCCATTTATGAGTCTCCAGTCAACAGCACTCATACTAAAAAAACCCAAAAAAACAAACTCAAAAGCAAAGCCATCCAGAACCAACAGCATTTTTCCAGAGCTGGACCACATAGAAAAGTTTCCAAAGCAGATATGTAGCAGATTTCTTACAAATTAGTAGCTCAAAAGAGTCCCAAAGGGTCAGACAAATTTCACTCTCCAACCATTCTGTTGTAGTTCTTTACTAGATGTAAGTTTAATACTAAAAATAAATTAATCTGTATGCTTGAAGCCTGTTCCTTTTAACCTTAATGAGTTATGATTTTATACAGTGTAGAACCTTATCCAGAATAGCTTTAAAAATTGAAAGGAGTAAGATCAGAGAGCTGAGAATATGAAGTGGGGTTTTATCCAACATATGACTTGATGTTTCCAACTAGTATTCCGTGCTAAGAAGGGGAAAATGAGCCATTAAAAAAAAAAAGTATTTTCATAGGAGATCTTCACAAATATGTTACCTCTGCTGACCTTTAGATAAAGGTAAAAAGGTTAATGCAATAGTTTGGAAATTATTAGCCTGAAAAAGGACCAATGACCTTCTCAGGGTTGTTCCCAGATTTCTCAGCATAGCTTCTAATTCCTGGGAGATCATTTGAGCTGTGCAGAGACCTTACTTAGTCAGAGTCAAAATATTTTTCTGCCTTTGTAGTGGCTCTCCGAATCTATAAAATGTGGAGTTTCCTTTTGTTCCACCTCCACCCCTAGCAGGGGAGGGTGCCAGGGCAGCCTTTCATTCATGGGGCTGCAGATTTTCCGACCCTCCGCCGGACCGGAAAGAACAACAGCTGGGATTGACTTCTCCCTGACACGTCCTCTCCTTCTCAGGGCTTGTCCACTGAACCCTGGGTGCAGCAAACAATGCAAGTTCATTTCATCCATTTACATCACTGCTCAGTTTGGCCAAGAGTTAGGAAACTCCTGATTTAAGTCATGGCAGTATTAATAATGGAGACCCAAAGGAGGAGCACAGAGGAAATGCAGAGTTCTGGGTTCTTTCCCAGCTCCTTCAATAACCTGAAATCTAGCTTGAGCAAACAATTAGATTTATTTATGCCATAATTTGTTTTAAAGTTGGYGTTGAAAAGTAAAAGTGTCTGGATGCAAGCCTCAGACACTTTCACAAAAAAMCATTTAGAAGTTGGACTGGGCAGTGCCAACTGTAAAGAAATATGGAATGACATCTGAATGGGGCAAATCTCAAAGCAGGACCTTCAARTAATGGCAGCAATACTATTTTGAAGCAGCAATTCCTCACAATTCCAGCCCCTTAGTGTTTCAGGTCTAGATTCCTCTCAACCCAATTTCTGTCAACTTGTCATTCTGCAAAACACACAAATACAACCCCCAAGAGAGATCTCAGTTTTGATGCACCATGAAATGCTGTCATTTAATCCTTCAGTCCTTCTGTCCAGCCCTAGAAACTGAAATTTCCTTTAAAATATAAACTAGTGCAGAGCAGCATTGCTACACAGATGATATGCACAGTGTGCCCTGTGCAGATGGAAAAGCTGACACAACCTGCACAGCCTCTTTTGAAGGAAGGGGCTTTTGTGAAGATTTATTTTTCACRGTGTCACCACAGCAGAACCAGTTCCTGGTCTCTGTCACACCGTGGTGGTGGCAGTAACCCAGCACAGCCACAGGCTGCCACCAGCCTTTTAAAAGCTTTTCCTGCTGATGCTGCTCTTTCCCCAGGAGCCAGAGGAAGGCTGAGGGCAGGGTTCAGCCCCAGCCCTGTCAGGGGAAATCAGGAGCTCCCACCAGGATTAGGACTGTCTAGAAATTAGGCACACCAGTAATGGTGAGACACACACCAGCTTCAGGAGGTCAGATGATTTCTTTGCTCTCCCCCTTGCCTGTGTGATTCCCAGTACTAACCACAGCTCACTGGTGGAATAGTGCAAACTCTTTTCCATCTGAGCTCTGCTGAAAAGGCAAATGGTATCCCAAGGAGCGAGTTGACCCCATTATCAGAGCCTTTGGGAGTTAAGAGAGCAGCCAGCAGTGGAGCCAGCCAAAATGCCTGAGCTGAGGCCAGCTAAGGAGCCAGCCAGGCAAATCCAAGGCTGCTGGAAAAATACATTCTGGAGCTCAGTGTCTGGGACCCCGAGCTACTATGCACACCCTGCTTTAGTGGATGTGGGTGTTGGCTTGAACAGAGCAGCACAGGAGAGAGGGTGARCAGGAGAAGCAAATTAGACTGGAGTTACATAAAAGGCCTATTGACTTTTTAATGACTTTGTTACTTGGAAGTAGCAGGTATATTTACCAGAACATAATCTCCTCTTTTACAGTAAAAGGTTTTTTACAGGCAAAAGATATGTAAGAAAGGATCTTAGAATATATCCTCACAGAAGTGTAGAGGGATAGAAAAGCACAAGAGAAGTAGGATGAACCTGTCTAYTTACAGTCTTTCCATGCTTTGGAAAATGTATTTTTTAGTCACTGTTGAGTATAATTGCTCTTTAAAACCAACAGAGAGAAGACCTTTGCCACCAAAAGCAGTAGAAAACAAGATTTATTAGGTTCACAAATTATTATTCACTCACTTMCAGATCTTTATTTTAAGATTAAAGAAAATTATGTATGATTTTTAAAATGCAGTGGAGATGACAGGACACAAGATAGCTCAGAGACACAGGGTCTGTCCTCCCACTAATCCAGGAACTGCATTTTTAGGGACTTCTGTTGGTGGGATCCCTGCTTCAAGCTTAGCCAAACACCAGGATGGTGTCATGGCAGTGTCCAGCTCTGTGAGCACTGTGGAACAAGYTGATATCCAACTACAATCAATGGATCAATCTTTTATCTTGTTGTACTGAAATGCTGACCTGTCCTAAGCAGATAAGAATACTTAATGCACAGAGCTTGGCAACCCCTAAGAAATCACTGATGGAATTAAAAAGTCACAATCCTAGATGACAGTAAAACTATTTCTAAAAGCACTGCTCTGTTTTAACCTCTGCCATGAGGTCTCAGCTCATCACTGGAAAGCTGTATTTCCATTGAATGATTAAAGTCTTGCACAATGTTTGTTCCAGAGATCTCTGCTCCCTTTTCTGGGGAAGCATTTTGCTGAAGCACTGTGTAAGAGAAAAAAATCAATGCCTAGAGCAGCTACAGAAATGAGAATCCCATAAGAATCTTGGGAAACTGAAAAGTAGGTGGAAATACCTGATACAGCTTGGGACTAAACCACAGTGTTAAGTCCATGGTCACTTTTTAGAGCATATAGCTTTTCACTCCTGTGCCATCTGAAGCTCAGGCATGACACCTGTCCAAGAGCTCAGGCTGGGGTTTGGACTCAGCTCCTGGCCTGAGGGAACAGAAGATGATTAAGACACGAGACAGAAGGCCTGAAGCAGAAAGAAAATAGCCTGAGTTAGAAGCCYACAGCAAAACAGAGGATAAGGTGCTCAGAAATGTTTCCAAAGATTGTCAGTGCTTGCAGTGCTTCAGGTTGGAGTGAATTAGCACAGATCAGGTGAAAGRGACTGCTACACAAAAATATCCTGTAACACAAAACTTTCCTGCTGTCAGAAATGCTCTTTTTAATCATTAGTACTTTAGCAAGAAAACACATGTGCACATACACACAAGTTTAACGTTTCTCTGAAAGTCTGATCTCTTGTACTTTAGACCAAATAGAAAACACAGAGCAGGCCAAATTCTGACCAGAATCTGCAGCAAAGTTCAGCTGATCTGTGGTGTTGAAAGCCCATTGCTGCTTAAAACAAGTATTTTACAAGGCAGTGAAATAAACTTTAGATAAACACAGGCAACTGTTGCTTTGGCATGGAGGAGACCGACACGCTGCAGAAATATTACTCCTGTTTTCTGCTCCCAAGACCAAGGAGAGAACACAACTGTGCAGAGGACACTGAGACTTCTGGCAGGAGAATGTTACACATCCACAAATGTCAGAACAGAGCTCCAGCAGCCTTGAGTGAGCAGGAAGATGAGAGGCCACTGGAGAAATGGTCTTGTGTCAGCAAAAAGTTGTCAAGAGGTTTGTCATGGGAGGCTGAATATTGCTGCTTTCCCTGGGGATGGAGGATTTCCAAAGAAAGGAAATGTGGGGATGTTTCCTCTGGCCCCTGCCGGAGTCCCATAGAGGGCTGGAAGCTGTACAAGCCTGGAGGAGTGTCTGGGAATGTGGCAGTGCCATCAGGGAGGTCACCACTGAATTATGCACACAGAACACTCAGCATTGTTTGCACATTTTGCTGCTAAAAAGGAAGGGTGTCAGCCCTGCCTCCAATTTCCCAGTTCCTCCTTTATGGCAACACTCAAGAATGGAACAATCTCCATAAAGACACAAAATGAACTGAAGCAATGGACAATTCAAGGTGCAATCATCAATTTCCTTCTGCTGAAGCAACAACCTCTACYCCAAAGACAGCCAAGAGACCCAGGTACAAAGACTTCAAATCCTTTGGCAAATATTTCCTACTATTTCTGTTGCTAAAGCCTTGAAATYGCCTTTGCAATGGCCCTCTGGGATATATGGGATGTTTCAGTGCTTGAAAGCACCCACTTTTAGCTTCAGTAAGAGAACAGATGTTTGGCCTTGAGCCTGTGCTTCCCATGCTGCCYATGCCACAGGACCCAGGGCAATGTGCATGAGAAACAAGGCAGGGCACTGGGTTTTCACTTCAACATTAACCACAAGGAAAAAATCAAACCAGCAACTGCTTCAAAATATAGGGCACATTCATTCACAAGGAAAAACTGGTTAATCTTTGCAGTATTTACCTTGATAAAATTACACTTTTAAACAAAAAGGACAAGAAAGAAAGAAGAGAAGCCATTTTTTTCAAGTTTGAATCTTCCTCGTGCAATGCCAGAAGTCACAGATGATCAGTGCTTGTCTCCCATCTTTTTTATTTGGAGGTTACCATTAACAACMGACAGTTACATCAAGACCTGGATAAGTACTTTTCTAACTTTAAAACCAAACAAACTACACTTAAATGTATTCACTCAAATGTAGTTCACCTCCACATTACTGTGAGGAACAAAACACAGGAGGTTTGCCAAGCAGAGTGCTAAGGCAATTGGACAGCAAAAAGATATTTATCAGCATGACTTTCCAGGCTGATAACCTCAGAGCCAATCTAACACCTTTTTGGTAAAAAAATATCCAATTTGAATTTATTGATATTATTTGCAATGTTGAATGAAAGTTAGGTATTTACATTTATGGCTATATAATCCATGTACTTAACCATAAACTGTCCCTTTTACTCATTTCATTTTTCTCAGCGTGGGTGACCAAAAATTTAAAAGCAACATTATCATACATCATTTGATCTAATGGAATGGACCCATTTTTGACTTCCAGATAAAATATTCAAATTTATATCTAACTATCCATCTCTAAATTTATATCTAAATATCCCTCTCTGTTTCTCCATATAAATTCATGTATATACACACACATATACACATATATATATCTGGAAGAAACAAACACTGCATTTTTCATGGAATCTSTAAGTAATGCATTTTTCTAACCAGCTGTCTATTTAAGTTGGATCTCCCTAGAATGGGCAGACCCAGAACTTTTTAAAAGGYCACATGATGTTATGCTAAACACACATTTAAGAAAAAAGGGACTAGCCACTGAATCTGGGCCACAGAAAGGTGATCATGAACTTCTTAGGTAACCCTGTTCTAAAAAGAACTCCAAAGCCTCTCTGGAAATGCTGGATCTCATTATCAAACATTTCACAGTTGTATGAGACATGAGTCAATGTGAAAACACTGGTGTAAAAGCAGAGCAAAGGAGCTATTTATTATCACAGAATCACAGAATGGTTTGGGTTGGAAGGGACCTTAAAGCTCATCTCATTCCATYCTCCCTGCCATGGCAGGGACACCTTCCACTGCCCCAGGCTGCTCCAAGCCCCATCCAGCCTGGCCCTGGGCACTGCCAGGGATCCAGGGACAGCCACAGCTGCTCTGSRCACCCTGTGCCAGGGCCTGCCCACCCTCMCATGGAAGAACTTCTACTCAATATCCCAGCTAACCCTGCCCTCTGGCAGTTTAAAACCRTTTCTCCTTGTTCTATGACTACAGATCCCAGTCCCAAGTCCCCCTCCAGCTCTCTTGGAGCCCGTTATGYACCRAAAAMTGCAATAAAGTCCCCTGRGACCTTCTCTTCTCCAGGCTGAGCACCCCCAGCTCCCACAGCCTTTCCCTRTGGCAGAGGTGTTCTAATCCCTCAGTGGCACCCAGAATGTTTCAGCTGGCTTTTCACTGACCCTACCAATCACTAAGTTTGGCAGAAAAGGAAATAGATTCTCTAATTTTACCCAGGTAGTCAAACCCTACCCATCAGCAGTGCTAGGAGCAGGACACCACCAGTTTTACCTTCCTTTAAAGGGGTTTTTGCACATTTCCATGCACATCTAATACCCCTGCTTCAACAACTACAGCCAAAATAAAAATTGGAAGGCTCCCCATGCTCTCAAGGAAGCTGCAGTTGTGTGTGAAGCCATCAGGACAGCTTTGGGTGTTAATCTGGCCCTCACATCAGCCCAGCTGGACAGAGGGATCATGGAAAAGCAGAGATCCACCCGGACACGTACACCAGCCCTGAATGGGCCCTGAAGGATTTGATGAATGAAAAATGCTCAGGATTCTGAAGTTTCATTTGATTTCCACTGCTGAGGGAATAAGGTTGACCTTTTGGTTACCATGGAACCCTGGAAAGTGGGAGCTGGGAGAGCATGTGTCACCCCAAAGATGGGCTTGAGTCAGCTCTTGCTCAGCATCTTAGGGAGCAGCTGCTGTCTGGACACATGTCCTCATCTAAAGCTGGTCCCCTGCCAAGGAAATAAAAGGCAGTCGGAACTGCTTCTTCCTGAAAATCAGATTAAGGAACCTTGGAAGAAAGGAAAGATTCTATCATCTTGATACACTACAAAAATCAGCTGAAACCCAAGAGATAACACTTAGATAACAAAGACAATTGAACTGYAAGTACAAAAGGCCATCAGAGAATTAGATTCTCACCTTAGTTTCTCCAGGGGATAAAATCAAAATTCAAGAATCAGAGCCTGATATAAAATGAAAAGCACTGATGCAGCTTTATGACCACTAAGATGAGAAGATCAGGCATTTCATCATCCAGAAGAGACAGCCATTTCATACAACATGAAACAATTTAGGTCTGAGAGTAAAAACTCTGACGCAGCTTCAAGGTAGTCAATATCCTCAGCTAGGAAAACATCACTCCCAGTATTAAAAAGCAGTTTTTAACAAAAAAGCCTCCCATTTTTAGTATCTACTTCACCTCAAAAGCCATTTGACACGCAAATGAATACATAGGCAGTGAAAGACTGGAGCAGAATCTCCAATACTAATTGTCAGCTTTTCAGCCATTCAGTTGAATTTCAGCATTTGATATCCTCAAACAGGAGAACAGGATTGCAGCCAGAAGCCTCTAAATAGTACAAACATTTGTGCACTTTTACAAGGCAGGTAAAAACCTAAATTATGTTGCTAATTAATTTTATATTTCCTTTGGGTAGCCAAAGAAACCTGGAGCTGCTCAGCAATCATCAAATGATGGGGTTTTGCCAAGTATTCAGGTATGTTATTAACAGAACAAGCCAGAAGAACTGAGATCATGCTTTTTGCAATACCTACAGGGAAAAAAGTCAAATTCAAAGCAAGCTTATGCAAAGCAAATATCTACATGAGGCAGAAAGGGAGAAAGGAGCACCAAAGCACCCAAGACATTTAAATACAAGTAAAAAAGCCCTTAAAAACATTTCTCTAAAACTAAGACAACAAAGCCAAGACTATAATTCAATGGCAGCGAGTACCAACTACTCCAAAGAAAAATAATTACAAGAAATTGAGAACAAAATGCTAACTTGATGAACTTGAAAAAGATGTAAGATATGATTTGCAGTACGCACACATTGTCCAAATAGGCTACATCAGACTTAATTGATTTTTGTAATTGAGCATGGCACCATAAGCTAAACTTTCCTAAATACCTGCACTGTGTAGGTGTGATGCCCTGGAGAGAAACAGACAGGCAGGACATTAAATAGAATATTTTTACCTTCAAAGCTGCTTCTCTGTCTCCTTTTAACCTGCACAGTCTTTTTTGTTTTCCTTACAAAGAACTTGTAATTCAATTGAGGAACATCTGTGTTCATATCAGCTTTTAAGAYAGTTAAACCCTGATTACCATACACAAATATTCATTTCCCTCTGCACCCACCAGTSTAAAGCAACAGCTTCTCTTCTTCATTCTCAGGGCACAAATTAAAGCCAACTCTCCTTTCTTCTTAACAAGTTCATCTGTTCAGTTCATGTTAAAAGGGTACCAACTATTAACCACAATATGAGTGGTGAATAAGTAACATTTAAAAAATAGATTTAAAAAATAAGTAAATAAATAATACTTTTTCTCCCCYACGGAGCCTTCAATCACCTGTCCTCTTGAATCTATTGTGTGGATCTATTGCTTATAAAGGTACATCCTTACAGGATTTCCAGATTTCCTATCCTAAAACACTCCCCAGATGAATCCCAGAGTTCTCACTCTTCTCATCAGTACCAGTGCTGTAGTGGAACGTTTGGCTTTGTTCAGCAGTCAAGGAAATCCTTACAGAGGCAGATATACAGATAACAACCTTGTCTGTAATTCACAACCAGCTCCCCTTTCTCTGCTGGGATTAATATGGCAAATCCACCTCACCACTTCCTTCTGTTTCACAAGGGCCAGTATTTCAAGCTGCATTCTCTAAGGGAAAATGTAACAATTTATCCCAATCCCCRATGCAGCATATTTTCATCAATATCTTCGCCATTTCCTTCAAAGGAAAGAAAAACATCCCAAACACCTTGCTCCACCTCCTCTCCAACAGCTGAATTTCAAAGGTTTTAGCTCCTTCAACATCARCAATTCAAGAATTAGCACCAGCCAAACATTTTGGGTCACTGTTTTAAGATTGGATTGATCACAATCATATATTGCTGAAATTGTTTTGAACTGATAACAGTGAAAGAACTTTATTCCTATTCAGGTTCCACTATCTTTATCTCCAGCTTTTATGAACCAAGAAATSTCTCTTAATTGCTGAGAGGGATATGGTTCCCCATGTCTCTGCATCCTCTGCCTCAGCTCAAGACTTGCAGCAGTCCCAGACTCTGGGGGAGATGCCAACGTTAACAAGGTGCAATCCAACCCCCCCGTGTCCAGAGACACCAAAAACCAGCTGAGACAAACGGCCTGGAAATGCTTACGGGAAAAAGTGAAGCTGTGCTTTAAACCCAAGCAGCTCCTGCTTTATGGGCCCTGAAGAAATGGACATAAATGTGCAAGTGCACGGAACATTTGTGGCGCTCTCCTGCCCGGGATCTGCGGCGCTGCAACGCGCGCCTGGGCTGGAGGCGGCTCTGTTCCCGTGCCAAAAGCGTGTGGAATGCTCTGAGAGGTCAGCCCCAGGAATTTATGTGTTTTGCAGTTATTTAGAAATTACGGGAAAGAGAACTTGGCTGCTGGTGCCCCTGCACAGGTGTAGTCAACTCCAAGCGCTCGGCGGGTCGGGCTTTTCCAATCAAAATTCCACTTGGGCAGWAGCAATGGCTCTGTGCATGTGAAAAGATGGCTCAGTCTGGGGAGACAAACTGAGGCATCACCTTCAAAATGCTTTCTTTGAACCATCTTTCCATCTCACCACAAGCCAACTCTAGCCTTTACATTACCATTATCTCAAAGATAATGATAAAACATTAAGTCTATGCACGTGAACAAAACCCTGAAAACATTACTCTAAGTTTTCATTTGGTTATGCTCTTCAGTGGAACAAAGTCACTCAAAAATCATCACAGGAAATGGCATGTGAGCTCTTAGCTGAGTAATGAGCAAAATGTTTCAGAAGGTGAATGGAAGAGCTCACTAACTGCTCTATCCATGAGCAAACCTGCAYTCCCCAAGCCTTTATGGCTTTGTGCATATAGAAAGAGCTTTACTGATTTACTCCTATACTTACTGAAGGGAATAAAGGTGTGGTGAAATTGGAGAATCATTGGGTTGCCTTTTGTTTTTTGCAAAAAAAGGAAAAAGAACAGGAAGATAAAAACACAACAAGAAGCAAAATGGATGGAGGGAATGAAGGAAATGTGAGAACATGCAGTAATAGAAAAGATAAAACATACAAAAACCACAGTAAAAACCAGCCCAGACAATTCTCCCAGGTATGTGTTAACATGGTCCTGACCAGCTGTCACCTATGTGGAACTGTCAATTTTTTGTGCCCTCATTAGTGAATCTGTGAAAAACACTACCCCACATGACACTTTGTGAGGAAATAAACACAGTAACAAAAGCTATAATACTGAAATCCAGGAATTAATTTTTCCTTCTGAACATTAGAAATGCCTAAGAAAACCTTCTGGGTTGGTGGCAGCTCCTGAGGAGCGTCCYAAGGTGGCTTTCCAAGGCAGCACACAGTTTGGTTTGTGGCACAGCAGCAATCTTTCCACAAGACAGAGTGTGCTACTCCAGTAGGAATCTGTCAGTGCATGGAAAGTTAAGAGTGTCTGGACAGCACAGTGGTGGGTAATGTGATACAGATGATTTCACCTTTAGGTCTCCAGTTCAAAAAAACTCAGCCCAAAAAGTGTCATCACCTGATAGATTTTACTACTTCTATTTACAGTACAAAATTTCCCAGAGGGCCAAGCTGAGATCAAGCCTCTCCCTCCATGCTCTGGGGATTGTGTCTAAACTGAGGAACAGACCTTCTCTGCAGAWCCCATGGTGTAAACAGACTGCAGATAGGAAGGAAAAAAGCACAGAAGACTGAAATGTGTTGTCAAAATTCAGTGAGTCAGACATAAAAGCRAGTCTGACTCCAGACCTGATGACATTTTTACTCTGCTTTTTGTGTCAGGAGAGTTTCTCTACTCTGCCCCAAAGGCAAAAATGCACATGTGCAGCAAGATCTCAGCTCCAGGATGCATCAAACTTCCTAGACAAGGACATATTTTTATTTTATCTCATGTGGATTAGGGCTGATACCTCCCAGGAGTGCTGGGCTCACTCCACACAGGCTGCAGAGGTGATCAGTGCACAGAGGGAGCACATCCAGGATTCCCAGACATCCAGCAACATGGTCTGAGCCACCCCCTCTGACTGCCTGGGAATCCTCAGCAAAAGCTTAAAAAAAAAGGCAAACAAAAATGACCCCAACCAACCTCAAAGTTCATTWTTACCAGACAAAGTATCCATATCCAGGGTATAATAATCTGAGAAAGCAGTTTATCTTAATTTGAATAAAAGAAGCAGGAATCCATGATCCTGCTTTGCTCCCTATAAACATGGCCACCTATGATTATAACTAAATAYGAGATCAGAAAAGCAATTTTTCATTAATTCCCTTCTAGCTCTAAAAATGGCCTTTTCATGYCAGGATGGGCAGGAATCCTGCTGAAGCTTAGATCACAGTACCCATCAAACTCATTCATTCTAGAAAGTTACACCCATTTCTCAGCAGCATAATAATTTTTAAAAGTATTATAAAAAAGATTGAAGCCTCAAAAATGAGGGATCCCATTCAGAGTAAAGCACCAACAGCATCAAAAGTTCTTTCTCCACAAAAATATATAAATATATCTCACCATATTGTATCTCTATATAATCCACCTCCTCTCACCATTCTGCAACAACAAGCAGCAATTCTATTTCCAGTGTAAATCATTTCTATTCTGACATCTTCACTGGGGACTAAATAACATGTGACCTTATCTAACTTCAATCTGGTATTAATTTTAACAAGGAAAAAAATGCTTTATGAAATTCAGGAGCTTAAGGGTAACTGGGGGGATACAGGTCTGCCTCAAAGGGTAGCATATGGATTTCATTTTCCCTACATTTTTCACCAAATTCTAGGAACTACACTAATGTTTTGCTATAGGGTGCCACAAAACTAACTCTGAATCTTGCCCAGAAGAATCAGGGTCTGAATTGCTGCACTGGGCAAGGGAAATTTGGAATATTTGAACAACAATTGCTAAACCTTACATAGACTTGATTTCTTTTCAAGCTTTTTCCATGTAACTTGCAGAACCTTTAAAAAAATAATTGCCTTCTTTGAAAGGTAGGAGTATGACCCTATTATGAAATACAGATAAAGCCTGGCTCTGCTTCCAGTTATGCTTTTAAGTAGGGAACGAAATTCAGTTAAGCTGCTATGATCATAAGTCTAAAAATTGATCCTTCGGGAGACCTTTGRTGTAATTTGCCCAAAAACTTCCTGATTCTTCAACACCAACTTTCTGAACTTTGCTGGGAAAGACTTCTCCATCCTGAAGACCTTTTCATCTCTCTGTACACATAGTTTTCTCTCTCCTATTGCTTGTTTTCCCCTAAATACTTTCATACCACCAAGAGAACCTGCTGTCTGTCCATACCTTCACAAGGAGGGCAATCTCCACTTGATTTGGCACCTGGTGAGGACAGCCTGGACACCCACATGCTCCRCTACACATTTCAGAGGTACATGAATCAGGGATCTCATTATTCCATTGATTTTACTTGTGCTATTGAAAAAATATCTTCATTGTCTCATTTTAAAGTTTTCAAGTAAGTTGTCTAAAAAGCACTTGGTTTTGTTTGTCTTAACACCTCCCCTATTAATTTTCTTGCACATCCCCTAGTTCTTGTACTGTGAAAACCCCACAGACAATAATTAACAATCAGGCACTGGGGCTCCTCCCTGCTCTCCCTACAAACATCTTTCCCAATCCAGACAGACTGAGGCTGCTCCAGCTCTGCTCCATTCTGCAGCTCTCAGTATCATTGACCCTTTTCTWGATTYTTCYAGTTCTGTTCCATGCTAGGACWGAGGAAACCAGTCTGGTAGAGCTGTGAGTGTAGCTGGCACTTACACAACTGTGCTGCTTCCATRTTTGTTCTGATTCCTTCCACCACAATCCTTACCTGCCCTTTGTGGGTTTCATGATCAAAAGTAGGTTCTCCCTTTGTKGTTTRAATGGAAGACACAAAAGAACACATTGATATGGCACAGAACTGATTATCATGACAGACATTATTGAAACTCCTGTGGGGAAGAAAGGAAGAAACTCAAAATAACAAGGTTTGGTTTGCAGGTCTTTTCATATGCTTCTTTCTGTTCATCAGGTGCAGCACCTAAGAAAGTCTCACTGTGGGACTTCAGAAGTGTTCAAGGACAGGCTGGGGCTCGGAGCAACCTGGGATAGTGGAAGATGCCCCAAGGTGGGAGGAATAAGATGAGCTTTTAGGTACTTTCCAACCCAAACCATTCTTCTATTCTGATAAATGTAGTGAGTGTTAAAAAATTATAATGATAAAATATATACAAATTCATCAAAAACTGTAAGTTGAAACCTCTCAATAAAACAGTAACTTTAAAAATAGTTATTAACTTATTTTTTAAATCTGGGAAGAAATAAGGCAGAGTTCACATTCTTCCTTCCCACTAGAAGGTCACACTTCATTTTGCAGCTTCACCAGCTGCCACAGAATGGGTTGTGACAGCTTCCACCAGGAGCTGCACTGTCTCCAAGCTCATGGGTTTCTACAGGTAGGAAAAAGGATGAGACCTGGAGCACCTCCCCTCCCACAACAAACCCTGCACCATGCCAAAGCCAAGACAAGCACTTTTTCCTACTGCAAGCAGACACAGCTCTCCTTCAATCCATGATGCATCAAAAAACTCAGGCGGAAAGAGCACCAAACATAGGCCTCTAGAAGGAAGGACTCTTTACACAGCATCTCTCCCCTGTGCCCACCAAAAAAACCCCAAACAAGTTCAGGAAAGGCATCCTGCTGGACTATTAAAGAGCTTGGAGCCAACAGTCAACACATTAGGTAACCTCATTATCCACTGCCTAGTGCCAAAGGCAAAACAGGTGTGAGGATACCAAAGCAAGAGGAAAGCACAGCCTGTTAAGAGAAATCTGCAATTTTAAGGGCATTAAAATATTTCCAAATGTTCAGAGAAAAGCCTCACAGTGGAGCAGACATTCACTAATGGAAAAATAAAAGAAAAATGGGAAATGCTGGCAAAGTGCATCACCTTTAAGACACAGCTTGTTTTTCCCCTTTTTTTGGTTCAGACTAACCCTGAGACTTAAGGACTTGAATTTCCTTTTGTTCCCCAAAGTGTGGGACAGCAAAGAACAATCACTGTCTTTGTGTCACAGTACTGAGTTTATCATTTCATGGGGATGGAACATTTTTTTGAGACTCAATAAATGAGACCATTYCACTAGAGAGGTCATAGGACACTCACCACCTTGTCCCTCCAACTTCCCCTACTCCACCATTCCCAGTTCAGAACTGAAGTTACTGCTCTCAGAAATAGCTACTAAGCAGGAGCAAGTTCTGGTGAAGTTAGTGGAGCTACACAACTGCAGAGACAAAGTGAGAATCAATTTTTTTTTTCTTCAGCCACCACAATAATCAGATCCTGGAATCTGTATCTACTGCCCAGAAATCTGGGCAAGAAAATCAGGTCTAGCAGAGTTCCAGAAGTCAGAGTTTTACATCACTTTGAGTCTCTGATGCATTTCCTGAGGCATTTTATATCACAATTTAGCTGAATTTAGTTTTGTCCATTCCCTCAATCTCCACACTCAAACTACTCAATTCCCTTCCCTTCACTACCAGGTACATAAACACCTTAACATGGTTCTTTTGGAGTAGTGCTCTTACGAGACTGAAGGCCTCAGACTTTGCTAATAATAACCACCTTCATGAAAAAGACAAGTAAGTTCCAGAAGAATGATGTAAAAGTATTCCTCTATTTCAGCTCTGTATTCAAACTACAGCTTATTTTCACCAAAATTCACTTCCACTCACCTCCTACAGATGCTGCAGGACACACTGATGAAATTTTAATTTCAAAGGATACCTGACACCCAGAGCTTGCAGGTTGAAGACCACATGGGTTTCATTTATAAATTCTACTTATTTATTTCAGTGAAGCCATAGGATTTGTAGAGGGCACCTAAACTGGAGAGRATGATGCTTTTATGTGAGGGGAACATTGCACCACCTGAGAGTTAAAATCCCATAAGAATTATTTACTAGCACTTTAGATACTCTTCCCATTCAAAACACAATGATGAGGTTTAATTAGTCTTTAACAGCCATGATAAATTGGCTGACCAGTATAGACATAGAGAATGTGAAGGACAGAAGGGAAAAAAAGAGCTTTGACAGCATATTACTGCAAGCTGCCTTCAAGGTGTGGTTTAGTGCTTTAAGTGGAAAACTCAGCCCAGTGGAGCCTGGTCCCTGACCTCAGCCATGCCATGGTTGGGTTTCTTGGGATTGTTTGCCAAAAATAATTCAGCAACACATTTTGTCCATTTTTTCCTTACCTGTGAAAAACGTGACAAAAAGTTGAAAGTTTATAAGAAACTCTTCAATGGGCCAGTGGGAAAGGCTATGCTGGCAGGACATGGGCATCCTCTGGTGACCCAAAATYCCCCAGGGCCAGGGGCTCCTACAGAGCCACTCAGGGAAAAATTCACCTTGCAGGGAACCCCTCTGAGCTCCAGCCTGTGGATCTCCTCATGGAGCTGCTTCCAGCAGGTACATCTGCTCTTTAACAGGCCAGCAACACAATCTCATTTACCATTTAACAAGAACAAAGTTTCCTACACTTTTTCTACCTTTCCATTATCAATCTGCTCCAGCAACAACCTCTGTGTCATTATTTCCACAGAGGCATGTAGACTGTTTTATTGAAAAAATCGTTCCAGAAGTTTCTGTTGAAACACCACTTTGAAGACAATCTATGTCAGACTCAAATGCCATATTTGAATTTTTTTTCAGCTGTCACTGTTTTTCTCCTGGCTTTTAAGAACTCATGAACATTCTTTCAATTAAATCCCTAGTCAATCAAAAAAATGTAGAGTCTCAAGAAGCATCTGAAACACATTCTAGGTTTCCAATCATGTTAACCTATACTTGTGTGTTTCAAAACAGCTCCTTCAGAAGCTGTAAAATCAGGAAATAGTGAAWAWATATATATATATGTATAAAACCAGTATTGAGGAAARAAGAATAATCTGTTATAGAGCTTTCTAATGTGGATTTAGTGCAGTAATTCAACTTCTCTTATCCTGCTGGACAAAGGTGAAGGAATGGATTAAATGGGAACTTTGAAAGGGACCATCAAAAGATGGTAGAGGCAACAATATTGTAGGAACATGACAATGCCCATGGCTGTTGACATGGTGGGAACCTGCACACTAAATAATGCTCACTAAACCTAAACTGGAGTTTGAGCCATTTAGGAGGAAATTCTCTCCAAACAGAAAGTGCAATGGAAATCACAGATGAACAAAATGCCTGCAAGTAAATCCTGGCAGTGAGTCCCCCCTTCACACACACACTTCTCTCATGTTTCTCTTGACTGACTCTTGTGCTGAAATGAGTTCATGTGACAAGTCTGATTTTTTCCTCTACAGATCACCACACTTTTCCAGCACAAATAACCCGAGTATAAATCATATACTTGCTGAAATGCTTAGATTGGCATGTTATCTCATGTAAGAGCAAGGTACCAAGATCTTAGTTGTAGAGACATGGTATTTTTTTTTGTTAGGCAAATTGCACTGGTTTTTTCTTTATATAATGCTTCTGTAGGATATTCAACATTTTTCCCTCCTCTGATAAAAGATATAAACTGATAACTCAGTATGTCTGCGCTGTTCTTCACTGATATATTTCAAAWTGCAGATAATTATCACCAATTTAATAATGAAAATCCTGATAAAAAGATCTTTCTTCTCATTCCAGCAGTAAAGCATGGAACAAAATTCGTGAGTCTGAACACTCAGTTCAATATGTTTTCCAAATAATTTACATCCCATTATAAAATAATTAGACTGGCTCAGACTACAAAATGACCTTAAGGAAAGTTCAGGAATTTTGGGTCCTAGGATGTGTACCAGCCTCCTACGCCTGCTCAAAACAAGTCTTAACACCAACACTTCAGCAAACACTGAAACTAAAAATTTCTGTGTTTAGTCCTATTCACTCCAATCTCAGCACTTATTTTCTCCAAGACAGTCCTTGTTTCAGCATCCCCTTTCCTCCCTTCCCCAGTCACATCTCCCAGGCTCTCCAGCACCCATCCCTTCCTATCTGTCTGGAGAACAGGCAGCCATTGACACTGGGAGCCAGCTCATTGGCAGGGTGATGCCTCAGAATGGGTAACATTTCAATTCTGTGTATGTCTTTTTGTAAGAGCACCAGTTCCCTCATCTTTCCTTTATTTGACTCCTCTTTTCCACAAAACTTGCAGAAATTTAACTCCCCGGAGATGCCAAACTGAAAAAGAATACATGATATCATTCTGTCTGGAGACAGGGGTGGAGGCAGATGGGTAACTGTCTTCAGACACATCCCTGCAAAAAGGATGAGTGTTCCATGAGTAGGATGAGAAGAAAGAAGGCCGCATTTCATCACAAAACATTCAGCTGAGGCATGTAAGGAATTACCCAGCAGTTGTAGGTTAATTAACTAAATTGCTGATAGAAGGTTGGAATGGCATCACTGGAGCTTTCAAGAACAGGTGAGTTGAAAGTGCTGGAAGGAAACCAGGTGTAGGTTGGTTCTACTCACTTGGTGGGCAAAACACCTTCCGAAGCCACCCATCCTCATGTGCTGGGCCTGAGCTCACAGCAGGAGAACAGGACAGACACAGGCAGGGTTCAAACCAGCACCAGACACAGCAGGAAAAGATTCAGGGATCTCTTGGGGCAGGTGCAGAGGAGGCCATGGAGATGCCCCATGGGCTGGAGCCCCTCTGCTCTGGAGCCAGGCTGGGACACCTGGGGGTGTTCAGCCTCAACAGTCAGGGGACAGCTTCTTGTGATCTTTCAGTACTTAAAGGTGACCTACAAGACATATAGGGACTGTAGCTCTGACACCAAATTAAAAATTTAAGCTCTTAAATCTGTGGGGAAGAAAAGAATCAATTATAATTAGCTTGTGAAAATCAGCTTGATTCATGTCTGGCAGTCTTTATTCAGAACTGCCCACCTTATTCATCACTGCCCTCTCTCACTCAAAGTCACTGAATATTTAGCCAGGCRCTTCATTTGTTACTTTACCAGCACTGGGCTTTTTCCTCCCCACTTGTGTAAAATTATTAAATGAATCAGTTTCCCTTTAAGAGCTGGATGGCCCTGCCAGCTTAGCCAACACGAAGCATTTCCAAAGAAGTTTCTTGCTCATCGCAGTAAGGAACAAAATATTTTAAAACCCCAAACTTCAAAATCCCAGATGGTCTTGAAGCCCTTTTAAAATAAACTGTGTGAGTTTACAGTCAAATCTGCCCAAGAAAATCTTCTAATGGAGACTGAAAACTATAAATGCTCTCAGTTTATTAAAAAATGATTTGACACCAGCACAGACTATTTCAATTTTTTTCCTCACATTGCAGAGCTAGACACACTTTTCAAAATATTTGCTTTCAACAATGTGACAGCAGCCCCTCAAGAAGTGTTATGTATGAGCCAGTATTTGAATTTTTTTTGTTATATTTCATATTATATTGTCTGTTGAATAAGATGTTTTAAAAACATTAATGTAATATAGAATTTCAGACTCTTAATCATTTTGACAGGTTTTCTGAAACTCTTCAGAGCAACATTTGAGTAACGACCCCGTGCAATACACGGCACTGAAACGGGCAGGACTGGGGGAAGGGGAGAGCAGGGCTGGAAAGGTCTCTGCTCTAAAACACATGCATTCATTAGAAGAGAAAAATGCCTAGAAATTTGGCACTAGGAAGAGTGTTTAAATGAAGTCTGCCTGAGGGGATAGCCCTGACTTGCACTCTTACCAACGGGATGGATATCATGTGAACGTTAACAAGAATTACGTACCAGGTTAAAAATCTCTCTATAAGAAACCACAGCCCTGTGCCATGCTCTGCATCACTGCAGAGACAATGCCTTCTGCAGGGCAATGACTCCAGACCCATGCACAAGCTACACACAAACCCATCAGGCAAAAATGGCAACAAGCTAAAACCAAAATTCACTGTATTCTGTGCTTTTGGGATGTCTGCTAAGGGTGAATTTAAATCGAAGCTTATAAGGTCAGCTTATTTTGAATGCTGGTTATTTTACACCTTAACTCCAGTTTTTCAGTGTGTCTTCATCCCAATTTTTTAACTTTTAGACCTACATTCAAGTCTTGCATTGCAGCTCTCTGGAGGGACTATTTAAATGCCGAAGTCCATGTGCCAGTCCATATGCTCCCATCTGAAAAATCAAATCCACAGCTGAAACACAGCAATGGACTCAACATGTACTTGGTTTTCCAGACCACAATTATTCAAGAAATACTTGGGGACCAAAACAAAGCAACCTTCATTCACACTACAGAAAAATCTTGTATTGGCCTGGAGCCTTTGGTATTCATTCTCCCCCACAACTAATTTCAAATACATATAAATAAAACATGTAGTCTTTCATACAAGGATCGATTATAGCTCAAACACCACAAYAGGGGACATACAAGGAGCTGTCAAATGGAAAGGATTTATAGTGTTTTGCTCTATATCCTTTCCCTTTTAGAGAAAGTTTGAATGAAAAGGACCTCATGCTTTGCTTTACAAAACATTACAGCTAGCAAAATAAACAAAGTTTAACATACATTTTTAGTGTATGTTGCAATCCAATGTCACATGCAGGAGAACACAATTCCCTAACAAAATACAAGTTAACCAGGCACCTTCACCCATTTTTAACTTATGATGGATATTAATATTCTGTATGAGCTGCTTCCCAAGCAAACTCAGCTCAGATTCAGCATCTGGAGGCTGATGAAATTTCACTTTTGCCCATTTTCACAGCTGCAGCAGAGCAGCCAGAGAAGGTCGAGCGATTAACCTGAGGTTGCCGAGTGAGTCAGTGCAGCAGGATTACAATCATTAGCACCCCCGGCTGCCAGGCTCAGCCCTGCTTCTTCTACTACCACATGCACAGTCCTCACCAGCTCTGGCACACAAAAATGATGGACTAGTTAGTGCCAGCACTGAGAGAAAGGGCAGTTTTCCCTGGACACAGCAGTGCCAGTCCACTCAGCCTTGATCTGTGAACACCCTGCAGCCCCAGCACAGCTCTGCCAACACATCTCACTGCTGGCCTGCCAAACCCCAGGGTTTGTGCCCTGGGCCCCTGTTGAACAGGGACTGTCTGCTGAGCCAGATGGAGAGGTGGCTGTAGAACCTGACAATTAATTGGAAAATTCAACACCAACTTGCACCTGCAGCTCACTGACACTGCAGGAAGCAAGGGGAGTACAAGCAAGCCAAGCCAGAAATGGATGGTGTACTCACCTCCTGCCCACAGCAGCATCTGACTGCAAATACTCACCTGTAGTGCTGCTAGAATGACAAACACAGCTTCASAGAAAGGTTGCTTCCATGGTGGAGATGACAGCAGCTCCACATCAAGGTTTGGGCAATCTTACTTTCTAAATCATGGTTTAGGTCACATACACAGCTGTCTGTCCCTTGCCCTGCACCACAGAGTTTTAATCAGGTTGGTGCCATCATCCTGCACACAGCAGGGCAGAGGCTTTGCTCACTGGGCCACTGACAGTGCATCCACAGCTCCTGGTGACCGTCACCTGCAGGCTGGAGTTTGCTCAGCTGAGTCTCTGTGGGATTACAGGCAAGAGCTCCCAGTATGTGAATCCAAAATCTCATGAAAAAAATCTTCTCATAACCCAGTTCTGGACATCCAAGAACTTGGAGAGCCTTAGAACTGTCATTTTTTGTCAGATTTGTGAGCGCTTTTCTGAAACAAAACTCCAAAGCCTCTGTGGGTCCSCTACTGAGGGTTTGTAATATTAATCAATCACATCTCATACACTTGACTTCCTGCACAAAAACTAGAATCTGTTTCACTGCATCAATTCACTTCCAAAATCCTGCAGCTGGTGTCACAGGGTGGTGGCATTTGTCATGTCACAGCACTGTGTAGGAGGCAGAGTTAACAGCCAACTTACTCTGCTCTCCAGCTAATGGCACAGGATAGASGTGGAAGATTTGAGAACCACTGACAGATGGGAAATATATCTAACTCTGGAAAGGATACCATTTACCTTATAGCAGGGTTTAATTTATTTCAGGTTTTCCTTGGGATGTTCCAGGTACAGCTCAGAACAACATAAACCTGCAGAGATGTGAMTACAGRAATCCTAAGCACTGTCTGTGTTTTYAAGTATCACCCCTGGGAATCCTGRACATCAGCAGTGAAAGAGAAGAGTCAGGAGCAGGCCAGGACAGCCAGAGGCACTGATGCTATCCCAAGGCCACTGTCCCTCTTCACTCTCACATTTACTGTCTCTTGGAATGGGGCCTTTCCAGAGAAATCTTCATTCCTGCTGCTGCTCCACAGAATATTCCAGAGAGTGCAGAACTCAAATKAACCTCAAGACAGCCATGCAGAAACCAAGGGAGAATAGCTGTACTTATCACATTTTATAGCAGGATTCCTCAATAAAACTATTGAATAAACCAAATAATGCCTTTTATTTGAAYACAAGTCCTTCAATCATTAAAAGAATAATAAAACAACAAAAAGAAAATGAGCACAGTGCATAGGCCATTATTTACAAGCCACATGTCCCATTTCAGTTTTGGGTTGATCTTTTAAGCCAGATAAATCTGCCACCAACTGGCAAGTACATTGAATTCCTTGGTTCCCAAGCATTCAGTAGTCCTTTAGAGTTCTTAAATTCCAGCTGCATACAGAGGGACACGATGACATCTACAAATTCTATGTTCTTCCCTCAGCCATCCCGTTTGGAAGGTTCTGCATGGGGAAGAGAACCAAGCACAATCTAACCAGCAGAAGGATTGCTACAGTCAAGCAGAAACATCCGACTCTTCACCAGCTCCAGACCAAACACTCCCAGGAAGGGACYACAATTCCAAGCTAACAAAGGCCACACAACAAAGCCCTTAGTCCTTAATTAGTATTTGGATTAGGAAGATTCTAAATCAAGTGCTTAGATGGCAGTGAAAGGCAGGTGTGCATTTGTAATAACAGATTCTCACRGAGGAAAACCCAAAGGTTTCTCTAAGTTGCACAAGGAGTGGACATTTCACCTGCTCCCAGGTGTCAGCAGGGACCTGACCCCAGCACAGCCAATCTCCCATYTGAGGGAATGTGGGGCTGAGCCCAGCAGGGACATCAGGGACACAGGGCAGGGACAAACACCTTGCAGCCCTTGCTGGGACTGACCTGGACACATGGAAGGAGGCAGGGATGCCTGGGTTCTTTCTGACCTAGGAAATACCACCTGTGATGTCTTGTCCCATGTGGGTGGCCAGAAGTGRTGCCAGTGAAGGCTAACCTAGAACAGAGACTAAACAGAGCTAAAGAATAAAGTAGGGATTTATTAAAAGGCCTCAGTGGATACCCCTTGGGCAGCACAAGAGCCCAGCCAAGGCTACACCCAAGATGGACCCAAAACRGTCTCACATTTTTATAAGTTCTGGTCCATTTGCATATTGGAGTTATTTGTCCAATTACAGCTTTAGCMCATGAAGTCCATCCCTCTTGTTTTTCTCTCTTCATCCCACATTGTTTATGCTCTTGGGCCTGAGATTTGGATGGTTGTCCTTGGTCCCAAGCTAGGAAAGGAATTGTTTTGTCTACCTGCTCCTGTGAAGAGAGCTCACCATCCCTTAATACGAAGCTCAAATATGAAGCTCAAAACTACACACTAAAGCAGTACTGAATCTGAAAAATATAGAAACTAAACCTGAGGCATCATTTGCAGCTGTGAAATTCACTGAGTCGGTGAAGGAAACAGGTGGCAAACAGGAGCAAATGGTTAAAATGTTCCCTTCACTGTAACACATGTAAAATCCCTTATTCCAAYGGGCTGCAACAAACCTACCACTGTCAGTGCACATAAAATGGCTTGAAGAATTTTTCTGCTCAAGGAAGTAAATCTGATTTTTATCTAAGCTGGCAGTAAATAGGGTCAAATATTTAACTGTTTCTGTGGCAACTTCCCCACTGCTTTTCAAGTTTTAATTTTTTTTAAATGATGCCAACAAGGCCAGAATTCTGCACAGCTACAGATCACAAGGATGTGAACAAAGGTGAAGGGGGTCCATGGCAAATACCAAAGACCAAATGAAGAAAGTAAATGCTGATTGTAAAGAGCAAACAGTGGTACCAGATAGAGGWACTCAGCTTCACCAACACTGGATTTATTGTGCATGGTTTAGTCAAGTGATTTATATGGATTACACCACATTTTCCCTTTTTGTAGCTTGCCTTGGTAATCAAAAAGTCTTTTTGTAATTTACATTAATAGCTTTGCAACATTGTGGAAAATATTAAAAAAGACCTTTATATTTTTGGCACCTCCTACTTCAGAGGACTGCACACAATCAAAGCTCTTTTGAACAGTTCCAAGGAGTTTGGCAAGAATTTGAGGTACACCCAAAATGTCATGAAAGACCCTGTACAGAATCCTCAGAAAAGCTGGTCAGTGAATGTCCAGGTCAATAGTTTTCTTAGGCCTGAGTCCGCAGCATGTCCCTGCCAGCAAGAAAAACCATTACACATCCAAGGCACTTCCATTATCTTCAATCGCTGGCTTTGAATAATAATAATAAGGCATGTTATGGAAGCGTTATTTCCACAGCCAGTGCRTCCCAAGTCGGGGAATACTTTCAGGCCATAAAAGGATGTCACCACAGAAGATTTCTGAATTAAATCAATTAAGAATTAGCACATGTTGCTGCCTCAACAACACAAGAAAACAAGGCACAGCCAAGTAGAGTGCAGTGACCCAAGGATGGAACTCAAACGCCTGAGTTTTTGATTGTATCCACTCTTTTGCACAACCATGCCCTTATTTTCTTACCTATATTTTCTTATCCATAAAAAGGATCCTATCTCAGAACAGGGTGGAAAGAGTGAAAGGATAAAATGGAAGTTTTGTAAGCACAAAGATGTTAATTGTTGTTGAATTTGTGTCCATGCACCGTGCAGTGCTGGTAGGGATCTGTCTCTCACAGCTCAGCCCAGTGACAACTGACATAAAACTGCCATCAAGAGGGTGATGCTGGAAAGAAAACAAGAGGAGTTCTGGTGCATCTTGACTGTCAATTCATAAAATATTACCTAATTACTGCTCCTCCAAAGAATAGCATAAATGCTGGATGAAATRCATGGTAAGAAAGAACGGGAGTATCTGAAGCTGAACTCACAGCCCCAAATTCCAGCTAAAGACAAACTTTTTCCAAAACTTCCCATCAGGATTATGTGTTTCTATCACTTCTGTAAATGTAATTATCTTGCTTTTCTTCCACCTCTTCCCTGATGTCCTTGCGAGCTTCAGGAAAATGTGAATCAGAACAGGATCAGCGCCAGTGCTGGGCACTCAGCAGAGACACTAAAAGGCATCTGCCCATACACTGCATATTTGGAACAAATTTAACAAATTGCAAAGATAGAAAAAAAAGAGTAAAATCTATTAGTACCAGAGAATGCAAATATAATAACTAATGTAAAATGCACCAAGAAATACCCAACAAAATTCTGGTTCCCAGAGGAACCAGTGATTTCCCACGTGATTCCCAAACCCGTGATGAGGCTTTGGGGCACCAGTTCAGTTTCYTAAAGAAGATGAACTGAGAAGAGCCACAAAGAAATGCCTTTCTGCCTTCCAAGCTGTCAGTCCCCACACAGGGAGAAGAACAACATCTGACCTCAGAGCTCTTGCTCCTCCCTCCGCACTTTGCCAGGGCTGTCCACGCCACAGGAGGATGAGGCAGAACTTGCAGCAAATATTTGCTATCACTAAGGTACCAGGCCTACACACAACCAATGCCTACATTTTCTGGGTTAAGAACATAAAATGAGAGCTGTCATTGTTMAGCTGGAGCCAAACCTTGCTCCAAAGATATGCAAGGCCTATAGCAGCTTCTCCCAGGGCCAGGATTCAGTAACTCTAGGAGAAAGCTAGGGACGTCTAGAATTTCCCCATATACATATTTCATTTTACACACAGTGAATCATCCTAGAAAAACGCTTTCCAAACACTTCGAGACAAGCTGGATATGTGGTATTTGGATAAAGCAGTATTTGAACATCATGGAATAAGAGAAACAAAATGGATTTTTGCAGACTGACCCAGAGGAAGAGCTTTAAAAAAACCAAACCCTTCATATAGTAGAGACGGATCTCCTTTCCTTGCATTGAATATTGAGCAGAAAGAATCAGGAACGAGAATAAACGTGTTTAAATTTCAAGCCACAGACAGCAGCTCCCCTCCAGCAGGGTGACAGTGATCAGATCTGTAATTCCAGGCAGCAGATAAAAGCTGTGATGAATTAGCACCACAGAACCAGGCACTAAATTTTCCCTGGTTCTCACTGTTCTGCATCACTGGATTCCATGAGTTAGTTAAAATCTGACTACATATGAACAGGATTGCCTTCCAAAATTTTGCAGCTATTAAKATACCAGTTACTGCTAACATCTGGATCAGCCCAGCTTCAGAATCCACCCAAGCCTGAGCTAATTCCATATTTAATCATGTTGATTCCAGCTTTAACAGTGACAATATGTAAACCTTGTCCACATGCTGAACAAGAAAGGGAGGCAGGAATTTATCTCTTAAAATAAAATCCCAGTGATTAATAAATCACATGTTTATATCTCTTTGGAGGAATACTTCTAATACARAGCAATTCCAGCCAGAGCATTCCATGCCAAATCAAATACTCATATGAAAAGACARTTTCTGCCAGTTTCTAAGTCCAAAAATGCTTTAAAAATTGTAAAAATGAAAGCATTTGCCCTCTTTCCATGAAAACCCAGAGTGCTGGGCACCAGGAAACGATGTTCCCACCAATCTCCAGGAAGTGAGGTGAATAATAATTCCAGAGTTATGAGAAGTAATTCGATGCATTCCACTGTGTGGAAAAAGCAAAAMCAACCAACCCAAAACAACCCTCCAAAAAAGAGGCAGCTCCTTTTGATGCTGTAAAAACTTCCCTGCAAAGATATCTGTATTGTGCAAAAATTCAGATTTCTTTTCCCCCTGTATTGTCCAGCTAAGGAGAAGATGCTTTCCCCTCCCAGGCAATTTGGAAAAGTTGTCAGAGCCACAATAAAAAGAAAGCATAAGCTACTTATTTTTTAAAATAAACTAAGTATTGTTTTACTTTACTCTATAGGAAGCTGATGAAGATGACCAAGTTATAAAGTTCAGGCAAGAAGACAAGCAAGCAGTTGCAGAAACTTTAGTCAAAGTACCAAACAGAGCTAGTGGAAATTGTATCTTTCCTCCCAAGAAAACACACAAGTATTTTCCAGAAATACTAGAAAAACTTTGAGTGAATTTGAAATTTAAACAAAGCAAACTAAACAGCCAACAACCATTTTAAAAAAAGCCCAACTAAACAAACCCTCAAAGGCACACAGAAACAAAAACAAGCAATGGTGAAAATAAAATGTACCATAATTGACAACCAGTGTTTTTAGTTCTATCTCCATTTATCACCAACCTTAGAAACTGCCAGCCCACATAATTTCTCACACAAATACAGGTAATATTGATGAGGACAGCCTTAACAAAGAATATGAAAGGTTTAGAGGGTTTTCAATGAGGAAGTCAGATCCAGCCCCATATGCCAGTGAAGTAAAGGGCTCTGGAAATACACATTATGTTGTTTAGAGTATCTCCATCTCAGGTATACAATTTATCTRAAATCTTATTTTTCCATTTAAAGTTTCATAGGCCCCTGGTTAAACTCTCATGTCCATGCTTTATWTTACAACAACAGCACCAGTACATAACATTTGGGGAGCCATACCCAAATAACTCCTCTGACTTTGGGGAACTGGAAAGAGATGCAAACCCTTCCTATTTTAATTTTTTTAATCAWGGCATGTAATTCTCCTGAAAAAGCATCTCCAATATACTGGCTCTCAGACAACCTTCACCAGTCASGAGGACTCTGAGCTATTTCAAAGTTTGCCTTTGCTCTCCAAGGATGAGGCTATCTGATAACACAGCTCCAGCTCATTCTCCAAGCCATGCTGGCTTGTCCTTACTTCTCAGTGTTTTTTTCTATCCATTTTTTCCTCCACTATGGCAACTTTGAGTTTATAAACTCCATTTTGATATCAAAAGTAGATATCACACTCAAAAGCTAAATTGCAGGCTGAGCACCCATATAGTGAATGTTAAGTTCCTGACAAAATTCTCATTGAGACAAACTTGGACTTTTTAAGCCAAGCAACTCTGAAGAGAGAACCTGGCAAAATATTCAACTGAGGAATATCAGAAGTCTCATCATTAAAAAAAAAAATATTCTGTTGCCTGACTAATTTAGAATCCTCTAGAAAAAAACTCCACCATGCCATAAGTTCCACTGCATGAAACACGAGCCACATTGAGTCAGYCCTGGCAAAATCTGCAGGAAATGCCAAGAATAAGTTTTGATGGAAACCTTGTTTAACAGAATTACTGAGAACACTGATGAGAACTCTCTAATGGTACAGAGCAAGGAGGCCAAACAGAGTTAAGAGAATGCTCTTGTCTGCTCTCCATTGAGGGGCTTCAGAATGTGCTGCAGCAGCWGAGTCAGCAGCTGTGCTGAAATCTTCACTTCAGAAGGACAGTCAGCAAAGAGAGCTGGCATCATCTTCTGAGGGGGAAAAGCCRCCTGGAAATGATACCTGCAAGAAGGAGATCTTTGCTTTACAGATGCCACATCTCTTCCAGGTGTGTTCCTGCTCTCCTGGCTGCCCAGGGCAGCTGAGGTGCAGCCAGGTGGGTGTTTTTACCATCCGTGCAGACAGAACAACTCAGATCCTTCCAATGGAGCAGGAAGCTTTTCAGTCTGCTCTCCCCAGCTGTACACAATGCACAGGCACTGTCCAGAGAAGGGACACGTGTCAGACTGCACATCAGAGCAGCTCCAAGGTCCAGCCAGCCTATCTCAATCACTGTGTTAATTGGAACATGTACATTACCCTTCCCTTCCAGCCTCAACCTATTTTCCACTCCAAGCTGTAATCCTCAATAGGCTTCTCTTTCATGAGCTTCCTCTGTCTGTTCTGAAACCTCTCCAGTTTGGAGCACCCTCAGTGTTCTCTGGCAAGTTCTACAGGTCTGCTCCTCATCCCATGGAGACCTTCCCTTGCTCCCCTTCTGAATGAGCCCCAACAGCTTCACAAGATACCCCTCAGTTCTTGTATCAGGAGAAGCAATAAACCCTTGACCCACTCTGTGCCACTGAGACTGTGCAAACAGCCACCATTCCATTTGTTTCCTTCCAGACTAAAGGCCTTACTCACTTCTAATACTGAATTGGCTCCACCTATAGTTTTTTCACCTTTTTTGTCCTTCCCCGTTACATATTCACTTTAATGTCCTTTTAGAGATACAGATAGCACACAAGAAGCAAGCAAGTCAGATTCTCTAATCCATTAGTGCCAATGCACAAAAATCCACAATTGGACTTTTWAATCCGATACTACCAGTGCATAATTTCCTTTCTTCCTCCTGCTGTTGCCAGGGACTAAGAAGATCTTCCCTTGGAACTGTTGTCATCACCCCCAAGATCTTGCCTCACATTTTATTTGTGAAGRCACTATTGTCATTTCCCTACATGCATAAAATGTGCAACATTTATTTAAGCTGAATTACATCAGCCATTTCATTGCTAAGTCAGTCTCAAAGTCTTTCTGAAATGTGTCCTAACCTATGTCATTTCTCTGGTAACACATAATCCTAAACACTGTGATACAGGCTTGAAATTTTAAGGACAGGGTTCATCTGGGGTGACTGAGTATATTTTTAGAAAGATATTATAATGAATTATTCCAGAGAAAATACATTATTACAGGAGGATATTCAATTCCAATTGCTACTAGAAAAATACATCACAATACAAATTTCCAAGAGTTCTCCAAGGTTCATTGCTGTATTTCAAAAACAAGTCAGCTGCAACTCCSCTTCCCACTGAGCACACAGAGCTTGTTTTCTGTAGAACAGTTACCACAGTTGTACAGGAAACTGAAACAAAGTTTTGAGTTCCTCTACCCTACACTCCCTAAGACACCAAAYGGAGCTGCTCTGTGGGGCTGGAATGTCCCTCTCACCTCTTATGAGRGCTCAGAGAGAACCTGAGCCTCCCTCATTCTGCCTTTACACACCACAGGGAATTGTCAGCTTTTCTGCAAAGCRGAACAGATTCAATAGGTGAGGAACCTATACTGCTTTTCCCATTTCCCTATATAAGAGACAGGAACAGATGCTTTTCCTGTTTTACTCACAAGGAAGAGATGAGGGTTACCAAAGCAGGTTGTCCATGGTTAACTCTTRAATGTTCTCTCAGCACAGCTATGGGTCAAAACAAGCATCTCACACCACTTTTTTTTCTCAAGTTGCCAAAAAGGAATGTATGCTTCTGTTGGAAATATTTGAATGTATCTGAATTTTACACAGCTCCTCAGTTTCACAGCACAGAACCTGCAGTGTGGAACACTTGGCTCAGAGGGACTTGTCTGTGCTAGAAGTTTACAAGGGTTCAAGGGAAGATCAAACAAGACAGTGAAAGAAATTCAGAGGGGTTTAAGGCACAATCAGTCTGCAACAGTTCTTGAATACAGAATTCTTGGGAGAAAGTTWGGGAAAACATCCCTAAAATAATATTGTAATATTTTTCCCTAGGCTTATCATGAGGTAAAATGAGGTCCTATTCTATAAGGCCTCACACCTTATCTAGAGTAATTAATTCCTGTGTCAGCAGCAAGGCAGACAAATAATACAGACAAATAAATAATCCTGTGCCATTTCCATCCCCAAGCAGGCAGTGCAGCCTGGAAGATGTTTGGGGTTCAAGTCCTAGAGCTGATTGGTTGGACCAGCCCACTCCCAGGCTGCAGTGTTATCTGCTGGTGATTACACAAAGGGCCTGGAATGTCCAGGTTGCCCTCCCAACCTCCTCCAACAGTTCTGTGTCTTACAGAACCAGGCAGGTTATTTGTTCATGCCTCACCTTCCTCACTGGGCTAAGCTTCCACCTTTACAGCAGCCATGCATTAAAATAAAAGAAGTTGCAATCATAACAGACAATGCATTTCCTGCAGCTATTAAAAGAGAAGGAGGCCTTTTCTCCCTGTGTTATTCTGGATTCTTCTTTACCAGCTCTGAAAACCCCAAGCCATGTGGTAGCAGCTGTGCCTCGAGTGCACACCTGTGCTCGAGCTGGAGTTGGGGAAGGTTCAGTAAGGATTAGACTGTAGGTGCCAGAACATCTCATTCATCCCAGAAATGTCTCACAGATTTAGTATTTCCCCCCATTTCCCCCTGCACTAGTTTGTGCTTTACCCAGAACACAGATCAGAAGGGCAAAGCAATTTCTGGAGAGCACTGCAAGAGTTTCCATGGATCTCTGTTGATCCTGGACCTGTGCTTGCAGAGCTCTATTGATTTAGGACAAAAATAGGTCTCTGGCTGGGCACTGTGGCTTTCCATGGATATCTGCTCATCAGCAGGCCAAAGCAAACTGCACTAGCAGAGACAAAACACCGTGCTGGGGAATCAGACAACACCAAGCTAGGAAAGGACTGCGGCCTCAGGGACAGCATGGGCAAGGGCATTTAGGGAATACTCTCAGGACAGCATCTCTGACTCTCTCCTTGTCTGCTCATGACTTTAAATTCAATAAAATAAGAAAATTGTGCATGGAGGACACAGAAAGAAGGACCTRCCAACCTGCAGAAGAGTTCAGGACAGGACAAGTCAAACAGGCCACTAATGATTGTTTTTGTATAGCCCAGCACCCCTTCACTGCTGGTGATTCCCTTGCTGTAGTTGCTCTTGCCAGGACACACATGTCTGTAGTACCCTCCAGGGTGAGGCAGTTTGAAGTGTGGGATCTCCCCCAAACTTTCATCCTGTGACACCAGTGCTATTTGCCATAATCTAGCACTGGCTTTAAACCACTGACTTGAGCTTCAATCCCTCCCCAAGCAGCTCCCACCTTGTTCCCATCCCTTCTTGGTCAAAGCAATGCCCTGCAGWTTCTCCTCCAACTCAGTGCTCAGCCAATGCCTGAGCTTGGTTCTAAGAATGCTGTGCTGTTACAGACATTGTCAGTCAAATTAAAGATACCCCCCAAGCTATCTGCAGGTAATTATTTGTGAACCTACAGCTTTCCCTGCTCCATCCATCTTTTCATCCCCAGAATCACCAGAAAGGTTCTGAAAAGAGCAGCATCCTCTCAAATAGCAACATGCAGGAGCTGAGCAAAAACCCCAGGTGTTTTTTTTTTGTTGTTTGGAATAGGACTATGAATGCTAAACCTTACAACATTGCAAGTTAGGCAACTACTTTACCTCAAATAGTATTTTTGATTCTTGTACTTAATCATTGTATAGACTTCATGAGTGTTCAACAGCTGGACAAAGTGCTGAGGGATTCAATCTGTGTGAGACACAAGTTCCTTCTACCCCCTTTTGTCTTTACTAATCCATCAAAATGAAGTAATGCAGTATCTAATCTAAGTTTAGCTGCTTTCAAAACCCTTCACTAGAAGACATTAGTCACACTTAGTTGCCCTCTGCAAAATCCATGGGCACTTCCATTCTCTCCAGGAGTGATAATGCATCACCTGCATGAGTGAGGTAAAAAGCATTCCCTGATAAGAACAAAACCTTTAATAGGATGCAATTTTCAAGAAGTGGAAAAAAGCTTTCYTCCAAAAACCACTCAATGTACAACCAAGAGCAAGTTTCAATACCTAGAGCAGCTTTCAACAGGAATTTGTGGAATACAGAACTCACAATTTCTACACTTTCCTTGAAAATCTTTCTAAATTCAATTGCTTTGCTAAAAGAGACAGAAAGGAGCTTGAGTATTTCTCATAATGAAATTTAAATCAAACAAGAGTCTTGGTTTTGGACAAAGATGAAAAGTAGGGTCTTCCTTGAAGGACAGAATGCACTGAATGAACTTCCAAGAAAACCAGATGCCACTTCCCTGTCAAGTGGAATATTCTGTTCTAGAATCACCCAATGGTTTGGGTTGGAAGGGACTTTAAAGATCATSCAGTTCCAGCCCCCTGCCATGGACAGGGATGCCATTGTCCAGATCACATTACTCAGGGCCCCATCCAACCCAGCCTTGTGCACTTCCTGGGAYRGGGAATCCACAACTTCTCTGGGTAACCATTAAAAACCCCCCTCCTAGAATGAAAACTGCAAGGTTATAAATGCTTCTCATTATCTACAGAGGAGCTCAGGCCAAACCTCAGTGTTCCACCTCCTCTACCAAAGGCAGCTGGTTAAAATCCAAACCCAGACTCACAAACCGAGCATGTTTTAACAGCCAGCTTGGCATGTGACATCACCTTGAAACACAAACATCCTTCAATTAATGCAAGCTCTTCTACAGAAGAAGTTTAAAGGAAAAGCATTTTATATGCATTATCTCATGCTGTTCCAATAATTGTGATGATGCTCCATCATGGAATCCAAGTAAGGATTCCTTCAGCAGCACTGCTAAAGGCAGCAGTGCCTGGGCTGTGGGAGCACTTTGGGACCCAGTCTAGAATTGCACCCCTGCTGWGCTACTCTTGTAGAAGGGAACAAAAGACAGACTTGGGCCAAAGAAATTATCATCCAAGTACTCTAATGCCTATTTTGCATTTGTGGGAAGTGATTMACTTGTAATCAGTAAGTTAACAACACAAAGTGGGATTCAGCCAAGCACATGGCTTAATTCACCAGGGCTTGCAAGATACTGTGAGAGCCTCTAATAAGGAATTTCTAAGGARGACAAGAGATTAAAGCAAAAGCTTTAAGACTGTCAAAATGCAACAGTTGCCATTTGCTTCCACCCAGCTCTACTTGGGAAACCGTTCCTGAGCCAGAGCTGTAATGGCTCACACGGKGCAGTTTTTTCAAAAGCCATTAGAGCCTTAGAAATCCCTTCATGGTTATTTCACACGACTGGAAAACTTCCATGCCAGAAAAACATTCTGCTCACCAGCCTGAGGTAGGGGAGGCTCCTCTCTAATTGGGCTGGTGACCAGTTCTTCTTAAGAAAAAACTTTTGCTTTGTTATTTGAAACTGCTTCCTTCTCCTTCCTCGAGGGTAAGGAGCAAATTTATCATGTGAGCAGCCTGGTCAAAAAGCAAATGCACAGCAGTGCAGTAGCAGATCAGAGGGGAGTTTTCCATCCAGCTTTCAGAGACCACTTATTGAACAGCTGTGGGGAAAGCAGCTATGGATTTTTTACTATTTTAAAAAGCTCTGTTAAAAAAGAGACAAAAAATACATTGAGGAGGTGTCAGGGGCACTTACAGATATTTCTTCCATTTTAATTTTCTTTCAAAAAGAATGCAGTTACCTCCATGGTACAGAAAGAAACATTGTGCCCATATTTAAAAAGTTGTTTACAAAATTCTTCTTTAGAAGCACATTTTTTCCCWCTTCCAACATCACCTACAGTCAAGTAAGTTTTAAGAAGTTCTATGTTCAYTGAAATCTCTTATCATGGTGATATCACATTCTGATGCAGATCAAAACTGACACCTGTGATGAYTCAGCTCTTATATTGTACCCTTAAATCGCATTTAGCCATTCTTGCCCCCTTAAAAAAAAAAAAAAAAAAAAAAAACAAAAAACAGTAAGAGTGTGAACAAATTTAAAGAGCTGCTAAACTCCCACCAACCTGCAATGTGCCCTAAGTTTAAAAGAAATAAACTAAATCGGCTCCTTTCCTTATTTTCTCAGTTCAGTAGGGTTCTTGCATGGAGCTCATGAAAGAACCAAAACAGTGAAAGAAATTGCAAAACTTGGAAATCCAGATTACACTGAAGCCTCAAGAGATTCCTCTACATTTGGATTAGCTCCCAAACTCCTAGATGCTTATTTTAATTGAAGAATGATGAGTTTATTCTTTTTTTCTCACGCTGCTCTCATCAGAAAACATTTCTTAATCTCTTCATTTTCAAACAACGTTATGAGGTAAAGAATCAGATCCCTAAAGTTCAACCTGTTTCGATGTCTCATGCGTGTGTGTATATATATATGTATACATATATTACATATTCCTCTTGCAACTCCAGCCCAGGGTTTCTCAGCAATTCATCCAAATCATGTGAAGTTCGGGGGAAATGGGTTCATGGTGCATTTCCAGGCAGCTCATTCATCTCCCGAGCCCGGCCGGAGCCGAGGTGGGGCAGGGGCGGCGGAGCTGCGGCCAGCCCCGGCTCCTGCAGCACTAGGTGGCACCCGAGCACTCGGCTCTTCTGAGCCCGCACAGCCCTCTGCTCATCCTTCTGCAAATAACAGGCACCTGAATTTTAGTCGGGTCAAGAATGGGGATTTTTAATTCTTTAGATGGGAATGTGTCCTAGAAAATACCATCTAATATAGCACTGCCTCATCATAAATAAAAAATAAAGCATTCTTCTTTAGGCAAACATTAGTTATTATAATTTATTTTTTTTTAATTAGAAGAAGCAGTTTCATTCACTGCAAGCAACTTGAGAACAGCCTTTAAATTACAGGGAAAATACTGTGACATGTTTCTTTTCTTGGTGCCACTAACCAATCAAGAAAAAGTTGTGATTAATTTCTGGAAATCTGATTGCCCTTGTAAACACTGGACAAGTCAACAGAGYTGATGGCATGCAAAGATTCAGCTGCCCTGAAACAACAAGGTCTTTGTGTGTTCTGCCAAACAAATTGGCATGCACCTATTTCCAGAGCTGTTGGGGTGCAAGGAGGCTCTGTTATCTCTAGACAGCACACTGATAAGGAAATCCAGCCTACAAGCAATTAAATGATATGGTCAAAACCACAGAGGAAATCTGTGTCAGAGCTAGGAAATGAAGCTATTCCAGGTCAGTGACTTACCCAGGAGGTAAGAACTTGCTCAAAAGTTCTCACATCCAACTGGGAACAGGCAAATTCCCTTCAGGACTCACACAGAGCTTCCAAGGATTTGAAGTACTGTAGCTAGTTCTGAACAGGATGCCATGATCCACCTGCAGCCCATCCCATACAAAAAATATTCTCCTTTTCTGAAGCAATGAGAGAACAGGGTGCTCTATCCAGTCTCTGAATTGTTGCCATGAAACTTTACAATGGCAGAGAAAAGGCAACACCAAGACAACAAACACATTCTAGGTACATTCCATACCACTGAAAGAAGAAAGGCTCACAGAAGACAAACACAAAGCTATTTTATGGTTGTATTAGGAAAAGCAAGACCAGTAGAAAACAGATGGCTTAGGAAACTCAGAAATTGGAAGGGAAAAAAGGTTATACAACCAAGAAGCAAATGTGCTATGATTTTATTTAAAATAATAAAGAGCAGAGAGGTCCAGGCCTAGCTAAAGTTTGATTTAAACAATTGAAACTGATTTTTCAAACCCTTTTAAGTTACACCAGGGCACATGAGGTCAGAATTGGACCCAAAGTGCCCAATCTCTCACCTTATCAACAAGTTAGCAGGTGGTCAAGACWGTCCAGCTGGAGAACAGGCTCAAATTTTCAGTGAGCTAACACACACTAATCTTTCACTTCTGCAGACCTGGATTCAAAACCTCAGATCATGAACTAAAATTAGCCTGCTGGTTTCATTCTGGTCCCCATTGGTGCACAGCACAAAACCACCATAAAAAGTGTCATGACTGGCAATCCCTGAGCCAGCCCCAGCTCTGGAAGAGCAGGAAATGTTGTAAGTTAGGACTGAAGCACATTGGCACAGCTGTGTTTGGAATTTTATACTCTCTACCCACACTCTGCTTGCCAAAGCCAAATGGTTTTTTCTCCTTGATTTCTGCAAGTGTCACATTTATGCTAAAAAAAATAAAGCAAGGAAAGAAAAGAAAAGAACTGCAGGATGAATCACTGCAGTCGCTGATTCCCACTGCGCATCCATGGTGAAGGCAGCGATACTGCATGGGATATAAATTTGCAGAGAGTTTGTTTACAATAAGTAAATGTGGTTTGGTTGTTTTGGATTCTTTTTCTTTAGCATAGTAAATATCTTCTTTTTGTCCCATAATAATAGTGCAGACTGCTAGGCTGGGTTTATAACTTCTGAACTCAACCACTGGAAAGACAGAAGATGCTCCCCCTCAAGTGACTATCCCAGCTCAACTGACCAATGACCCAAGCTGGAAACATGCTTCCATTTATTAACACAAAATATTCACAGTCACCCATGACAGTTCACTGCACAAACTCCAGCCACATAAACCAAGGATAATCAGCCACAGGTCAATAAGGAAAAAACCCATCCAACTCCTAGGTCCAAGATAACATCATGTACTCACACTGGATCCCAGATTCATTAGTTAGACTCTAAGGGAAGGACTCCTGAGCTATGCCCTATCYCTCTAAAACCTTTTATTGCTAAGACAAGTTTTTTGTAAGCAAAATTTCTCAGTTGAATTACAAAACTCCCAGTCAAAGCTGGCAATGAGAAACAAGATCTTCAGTAACACAGAAGGGTTACAGAAATACGAATAGCTTTGGGCAGCTACCATATCTTTAGGATGGCATTAARGGAACACACTAGACTGAGTTCACAGGGAATAAGAAGGACTCAACAGATTTAGGAGCTTAATGAATTCTTCTGTTTTGACAATTGTGGGCCATAAACCACATGGCTTCACCACATCACAGCATTAAATGGGACTGACTGCAATTAACCAAAGCAGGACCATCACTTGCCAGCAAAAACACAAACCCCAGATAACAGCAGCAGCAGGAATTGCTGTTAATCCCAGGAAACATTTTTCCCCTTTAGCCAAAGCAGTCCTTCTCCACAAGAGCAATTCTCACTCCGAGGCCAAGGTGGTGCTCAAATATAGTAACAGCCTCTAGTAGCAACCACCTGCTTCAACTCCACCGTCCCAATGTCCTCCAGAGGAGCAAGARCCAAGAAGACCTCCTCTTTTCCTTGCCAGAGGAGGACTTGGTACAAAGGAGCTCATCCACACAGCTACAAATGTAAAAATGCACACAGATTCAGAATTCCTCATTCCATGAATTTACCCACTCCCCCAGAGAGCACATTTCCTAAACACACATCAAGTTCTTTGTTTCACATGTACTTTGAGAATAGCTTCTAGTTAAGATTTGTCAGATTCTGGATAAACATGGCAACCACTCCAACTGAGTTCTGGGTTCTCACTCCCCTGGTTTTGGCCTGTAAATCCATCACCAGAGCTGGCTTCAAACACAACAATAAGGAACCTGAAATTTCCCTCCCTTTATTGTGTGAATACACCAACCAGCCCTCCTAATGGGGTGGACTTCACAGGTTTTTATATCTTGTAGGCTCARTGCAGGAAGGGGAAAGCCCAAGGTGGACCCAGGACTGCAGAGCAAAAAGAAAGCAGTTCTGTTTCTGCAGCAACAAACCCCAAGGAATAAATATTTAATAGAACCTGAAACCAGACATAGAAAGAAAATGCTTAAGTTGTGCATTTGCAACAAGCTCACTGTTCCCATTATTCACAGAAAATATGGAAATTAAAGCGTGCTCTCTGTGGATTGAGCAGGTTGGGCAGTGGAAGGTGATTCTCAGTGTAAGAATGCCCAATGGAAGTGGGCATGGGAACACTTGGATTATCAAATGCTTGCAAGGCAAAAGTCAAGAGGTTGTTTTTTTATTTAAAACTTGCAATGATAAAAATGGTCAATCCCCTTCTTGAAAGTTCAGTTTTTATGTTCCCAGTTGCYACTGATGCTGGTTCAATACACAAATATGTAAACCAACAAAGTCTCCAAGGGCAGAGGCCAGAGAGTCCAGCTGATTTCCTAACTGGACAATGAAACAAAAATCTCACATAAAGAGCCCTGAATATACACAACATAACCAAAAAACACAGACTCATAGTTATGAAAATGATTTTAGTTTACAAGGCAGGAAACCCTTCCTGGTAGCAGCTCCCTCCTCAGCCACCTCGGTGCACAACAGTGTGAGCTGAGCAGTTTTTGGCTAATTCACACCACTCTACCTCCAGTGCTTACACAGGTGGGAGCTGCCAAACCTGGCACTTTCGCAGGCAGCTGTGGCAGGAAAAAAAATATATCCTCAGTCTACAGCCCAAAAGCAAAGTAAGGAAGAAAGGAAAAAATCAATTGACTTCTGCTACCAAGTAAAAACTTTACAGCTGTTTTAAAAGGTTTTGAGCTACCAATTTGCTTTTCTATCACAGCAGTTATTAGGCACTCCTGGCTTTCGTGACTATTTTCTGCTCCAACCACTTGTGTAATACAAAARGAACACAGGGCAAGCACAATGTGTTTAATTAGAAATGCTCTTTGCTAAGCATTCAGAGGAAGTTAACAGAATGGTGTGTTCCACCATAATGACATTTAATCTAATGAAATTTAAAAATGTCTTTAAAATAGGTTTTGTCTCCTCTATATGACATAAACATCTTGTTCATGGTAATTACAGCTGATTCACACAATAAAGCAGCTACCAGAAAACTAAAACAGAGACACATGAACAAATCAGCACAGGGTAAACTGGGTTAAGGAACCTWTAGGGTGCATCACCTGTGCTGTGGGAACATCATGTAAATGTTTTCATCCCGTGGTAAATTAAAAGTAGCTGATCCTTACTCAAAGAACTGTTGAAAGAATTCCTGCTCCTTTGCCAGCAAGGGCTCTAGCTTTGAGCAGATGTGGTCAGAGTGCATGAGACCCAGCCCTGGCAACAACTACAAATCAAGATACAGCCATTAAGCAAGAAGTAAACACCAGCCCTGCTTAAAACATTGCAAAGCTATCACAGGCTTCAGTGAAAATACAATTTTGTCTGCTCTTTCTGGGTTTGTTTCTTAAAAACGAGCTGTTCAAAATGCTTAGAGAAACAACCTGGCCCTTGATTCAACAATTTAGTGGTTGCAAGAGACATTTTAGAAAGCTCTGGTCTGACAGTGCTTCAACTCACACTGTTCCTTCACAAATATCTTTAYATGTGGGAGCATTATCTGGCAGCTCATGAGACCTCTGCCCCAYAGGATTTGCTCTTTTAACAGCAGCAAACACATCCATAGCTCAAAAGGCAAGTCAAGAGCAGGTTGTGTGTACACAGAGGTATGGATGAGTTTCCAAGAGTCTCTAGGGAATTCTGACATACAATATAAAGAACTATAATGAGCAAGAGAATGAYCTGAATCTTCCTAGATAACCCAATAATTCCTCATATATGTAACATTTTGGATAATAGCAGTAGCTAAACTTAAAAGAATTAAGAATTCCCTCTGTAAGCTTGGGGTTGTGTCTAATAAACTTAAATACAAAGGGTCTGGAACAAACCAGCTGGTAACTCAACCAGARTATTCTTATCCACTATTGATCCAAGAATTGAGCTGAAATTTGGAAATTTGAGTCACTGYAGTTTGAATGGAAAATATTTGAACTTCCACAGCTGTGACTTCAGATTTCAAAAWAAGTGTCAGATATTCCCTTTATCTTCTCAGAAGTAGGTTATGGTGACATTAGGCCTCGTGTCCTTCAAAACACAGCAATTTATCAACAAAAAATGCAACCCAAAAAATAAATAACCTCTCAATCTGAGCCACATTATAAAAGCCTTWAATGCCTGAATGTGTCTGGCATTTCAATAAAGGTATTAGTCATAATAAAATACCAATTCATTCATTTTCATAGCTACAAAGACTTTTTTAAATTACAGAAGCCCATTTTTTAAAAACAGTTCAGCTTTTGGATGGGCATAAGTCTCCAGTTAGTGCCCATATCTAATGCCAATTTGACAACTYGGATCTGGAATTTCTCTTCTCATGTATCATAAGCTGGGTTAGGATCAAGTGTTAAAAGATAAAACTGCACAAAAATAGTTTCCAACTTTCATTCTCCTCATTAAAGACAATTTCTTTCAACTTCTCCAGGAAATGATTAGGATTCACTGATGAACTCAATGGTTTCCTGAGGGCACCTTTGGTCTCCCTTTCCTGATCTTGCTCTGAAGTCCAAATTAACTTGTGTGATTCTGTCCAGCCATTCAACTGAGATATTTTATAAATCTAAATCAAAAATATCAAGTCAGTTTTGCATTATTTGGACTTGACCACTTTGGCCTCCCCTCTTTGGAAATCCCTCCATTACCAAGAAGGCTCAATTAATGTTCCATCACATTTAAGTCCTTTTTCTTTCTTAGCCCTTTGCCATGGCTGTGCTCCCTGACTGGAATCTCAGACCCCAAGGCAGCCCCACTGCAGGAGAAGTTGTTAATTCACCCCTCTGCCACGAGAGTTTCACCCCAGGCAGTGCTGCCCTGCCTTTCTGGCACTCCCCATCCATGGCAGGTTGGGATTTTTGCTCACATAACACAACTTGATCACATTTCTTGGCTGAGCATGTGCCTCAGAACAAGGTCTGTCCTCAACTCCTGACCACTGCCACATCCCTGAGGAGGAAAAGGAATCCAGAGCTCCTCCCTCAGCTGCTCAGGCTGAACACCCTGTCCCCAGGCCTGGCCAAACCCATTCCAGCCCTCCATAACCCTCTGCACCAGACTCAGCTTCACTCAAAGGAAAAATCAATAATGGAGAACAGAATTCTAACAAAAGTATTATTTTTTTAAGTGCTTGAGAAAGTGAGCATCTCTTTAGCTGTCAGCTCAATTATTCTGTTAAGAATTAATTTGTTGATATTTCCACAACTCTGGCTTTCCAAAGACCACACAAGTGGTGTGGGAGAAAGAAAAAGGGGGAAAGGTTTTGTTTTGTTTTATTGAGAGATCAATTAGAGTAGGGCTCAGCAATTGGGAAATATGGAGTGTATAAGGACTACTGCAAAGCAACAACCATTAACATGTTATTCTATAGAACTCTTAGACACTGGGAGTATTTTCCAGCTGAAATCCATCCAAGTTTTCTTCTATCCAATGCTCCATGTTTAGTCCAGGAACATTAATGATGAAAATCTAGACAGCATTACACAGTGTGAACTATTAGATGTACACTGATGATACCTGATTTTATATTGCCTTTGGCTGAGCCACTCCATAGAATTTAAATGAGCTGAATTCTGGCCTGCATCTGCTGTTGAATGAGTAAACAGTAAATCAAACTTAAGACTTCATTACAGAGYTGAAAGTCTGTTTTCCTCCAGACCTGGTGTACCACATGATGCAATCAAACACRTTATTATCTGTCAAGCACCCAAAAATGAACTAAATGACTCATAGAAGCAGGAAATAAGACATAGTCTCTGCCCCTGTAATTCTTTACATTGTAAAATTAAAACAAGACTCCCARAAAGCCCAAATCCTGAGGAATAAAGTCCTGCAATGGAAAGGGAGGACATGGGTTATACAAGAATGATAAGGCAGTTTTTCCCTAGATGAAGGTGTCTCTCCTCCCTCATTTTTAGTGTAACCTACACACCCATGGGGTGGTTGTAGGACASTCCTGAGTGCATATGTGGCTGTTGGGTTTGTCAGTCCACAGGTATTGCCAGCAAGTGGTGCTGAACCTCCCCAGCTGCTGCTCACTCACAAAAAACTCAACACAGTCGAGCTCCTGGATCTTTAAAACACCAAAATCCTAGTTCAGTGCAGCAACTCAGTAGGCATCCATCCCTCTGATTTACAAGCCAGCCTAACAAAATCYTGGCTCAGGAAGAGGGGAGAGAATCCTCCTGCACCCCAGCAAGCCCAGCCCAGGCAGCAGCGGCTCCCCAGAGCTTTTGCAGAGGCACATCAGGTTTCAATGACACATTTAAACATCAAAATACAGCTGGGCATGTCCAAGACCATAAACAGGATAAAAATATTGAATAATTACAGAAACTTCCATCATAGTTATTTACATTTTGCAGTTAGATACTAAGCCTATTATATTTCAAATACTCATCAATYATTTCTTCTTATTAGGAAGGTCTAGTAGGCATAACAAAAATGCTTTTGCATTYTGTTAATGAAGACTTGCTAAAATTAACTACTTTTAAGTGAAATTATTTGGTCAACACTAGGTACAAAGCTCCAAATTTCAGCATTGGTTATGACAGCCAAGGAGTCCTACAGTGACACTGGAACCTGAGCCTGCTGGTAGTGACTTTTAAAAATGAAATGACACCTTCAGCACATATTGAATGTTAAATGGCTTATGGTACCAATGAAGAGTATTGATAACTACTTTGAAACAGAATCAGATACAATTTTGCACTGCATTTTATGAACTCTGAAACTTTCACTACTGCCAAATCATCTATATGGATAGACATTTTTAAACATTGGTTCTCAGACAGCTTTAAACATTCTTTGTCCAGAGCTCATGTGGGGAATCAGAACTATTAAAATTTTTGTCTTACCTCCAYTTTTCCAATGCTGCCAAACCCCTCCTCTGCTGTAACCTACCTGCAATCTTTGTTTGGGACAAAAACTGAGGTCCTGATGCACTTTCCACCATCATGCAGGTGTGCTTATAAGWGATGTTATTCTTTTGGGATCCTACAGCCAAAGAGTTGCTATAATCTACCTACAGGCATAAATCTTCTAAAATGCTGGTTTGGAATACACTTACCTTAGGAATACTCACTATTATCAAATGACAGTCTTATAATAAAATGTGCCCACCAAGCTTAGATCAAGTATATGCTTTTTTAAATGTCAGTAAGACCTGATAAAGCTTGAGAGGCTTGGATGGATTTTCTTTCCAGACCTTTACCAAATGGATTTTCCTCAATGGATGTAGAAAGTCCTTGAATCACAAAGTACCAAATCAGTATTTTCATGCCAGCAAACAGAATAAGGAGTATCATTATTCCTTTATTCTGTTTGCCAGCATGAAAATATTGATTTGGTACTTTGTGATATAAATCACATTAATTTATAATATTGATTATATTCCTAATATCATAAAGAATACATGTGCTCCTAAGACACTGATATCTTGATTGATATAACATTATTTCAATATACAACAAGTAACAAAAATTTTACTCAGACTGTTCCCACTGTATTTGTCACTAGAAGTAAAACAAAGAAAAGTCTGCAGCAGTTTCCTTTCAGATTCAATAACCACAAGGCCAGTCTACCTTGGGACAAGAAACACCTTATTCCATTAGCAGTCCACAAAATTCCTCCAGAATCAGGCCCTGAGTATTCTCTGCTACCAGCTCTATTCTTTACAATTTTTATTTTAAARTACCTATTCCACACTACTGGGCCCATGGTTCAAACTGATGGAATAAAATAATAATATAAAATGTCACAAATCCAAATATTGGCTGTGTTTTCACACAAGTGATCTACATTTATTGGCCCTTAGTGGGACAATCCTTTAAGGCCCCCAGAGATGACTGGATTTGTGCTCCCTCTTGGATAATTTACACAGAACCCAATCAGTTTAACAATTAACACAGAAGGCAGGAATACCCAGCACTGGCATTGAGCAGATCCTCAGCCAAGAGAAAACCCACACAATAAAARATGTGCAAAGCCTGCAGAGCTCCATGAGAGCGTGTCACACATTAAAATGAAGGCTCAGCGCCATGTTGAGAAGTGTGCATGGTTTATTACATCAAACAGGCTGCAAAAATGCACAGAGCTGGGCTGGCTGAAGTTGAGAGCAGCACCAAGTGCCCATGGACTCTGCCTGCCTTGAGAAATCAGCTCTTGCTSTAAAATACCAGACTTTGGCACATTTGGGAGAATGACATCACCCAAAGCAGCCTGCCAGAAATGTTACTTTCACATTTCTTCACCGAGAAGATTTCCTTTCACCACACAGTTTAATTTTTTTTAAATTAGTCAATCGTTCAAAAGCCTCAATGTTCCACATAGTTCCTACAGATGAGCAGCTTTTTACACAAGCAGTGACTATGCCTTTTATAACTGTTGTGTGTAAATGTACCTTTTCTCCTGGTTCTTTTTAGAAGATTTATATCTGCAACCATGCTGAGCTAAAATAATACAAATTGCTGTGCTTACCATACTGAAATATTTTACGCTTTAGATTTATCCCTCTTTGACTGAATAACACTCCATTTTATGAAATTATGTCTGCCTGCTTAGTGAGCTGTAGATAACCCACTGGAAATACAGAACATCAATAATAAGATAAACCAGGCAAACCAGAATATTTTCTCAGTTTTCAAGAAAGCTTTTTAGAGGTGACAAGTGCAAGTAATGCATTCCACTCCTCCAAATAGTGTAAATAAACAACAAAAACCACTCAGCTGCAGGAATTACAGTTTCACTCAAATATTCAAGATAAGCTCTTTCTTTTAGCAGTTCTGATGAAAGTTTTGCATTTTACCTTGGTGGAAGCCATAGCTGAAGTGCACAGGAGCTTTCATCCAGAGCTCACTAGTCTCAGGCRTTTCTCCTTTCTCTGCCAGTGTTACCAAGTGAACACCCAGCTCCTCACTGCAGAAATTGTCTCTTCATTGCCAGGTTTGAACCTAAAAAAGATAATTCCATTATAGCTTGTGCTGTAAACATTGGGATCATCTCCCTTCTGAAAAAAGGGGATAAACTGCAGCATGTTCAAGGCAGGTGGATAAATTAAAAGCTATCTATGCGACCCARTGGCATTTCTTTGGTGCAAAGGAATGTTCTGTATTCATCTTTTGCAGCAATGGTTATTAAACAAATGACTAGAAATACCAYTGAAATTCATATGCCTTTTGTTGGCAGAAGCTGAGCTAGTCCTAAAYATGAAGCATTTTGTCTGGTACAGAAAATAAAGCAGCTTTTAGACAAGAATCCAGTGTTATTAAGGGGGAAGACAAGAGAATTCAACACAGTTTTCTAATGTAATAATCCAGTTATAGAATTTTGTCACCAAAATTGTCCTACTTCACATAAATATTTGTATGCTCAACAGGTACACAGTATCTTTTAAAGACACACCTGTGGAGGAAACACTATTCTTTGGTTCTTTTTCTTAATGCTTCCACAATGATTTCTTAACTATAGATTGATAACTTCAGAAAAAAGCAGGGCAGATAATGAATGCAGCTGGTTTGATTTGCTTGTAAAGTAACTCATAGCTAATGACCTCCAAGAGGAGGTTGCAGTGCTTATGTAAGAAACATTAAAATTAGTTACTTCTTAGTTATTTTTTGTTAGAGTAAATTAAGAACCCCAAATTTGTGCYGAACTGTCATCCATAACCACATTTTAATGTAAACCTTAAGAAGCTTCCAGAGTTATTTTGGATTATAAGTGAAGGAGAACAAGGTTTTAAGCCTAATTTCATGATTCACAGCCTTTCCTTCTGCATGGCCCCCAGCTACAATTCCTCTAGGGGTGCTTTCCACTGCCTGGCCTCMGATGACTGAGGAAAGGCTGATACCACCCAAATCACTCTGCTTCCTTGGGACAAGAAAAACCTGCATGAATTCTCCCCATATTCACATACCCTGATCTCAGGATGGCTCAGTGAAGTGAATGGAGACTTCAACAATAATAAAATGAACTCTTGTTTGCTCTGTTAGCTCAGCAATTCCAGGCATCAGAGGACCCATTTAGATTAAGTGTGTTTATACAATGAAAGGCATTTTTAAAATGCAAAAGAGGAGAAAAAAACCCCAGCACACTGGTCTATTGCACAGAGAATGGGAGACTTGATTCAGCTGTGTATGAGATCTAATATTCTTGTGAAGTTAAAATACTTTTATTTACAGTGGCTTTACTTGCAGATTGTAGCTCTCTTTCTGCAGAGGGCATCACTGCAAGATGAGATTAAAGACCAACTTTACAAATCCCCATTTGGTGGCATTAAGAGCAGAAAACAGAGGAACTTTCCCCTTCAAGTGCTTGTCAGGGCTGCCCTGAGCAGYGCAGCGCTGGCTGCTCGGGTTACACATAATCCCCCAGCTTCGAGGGACAATTAGCACCACAATCTCCAGAAAAGCTTTCAGCTCTCAACAGGTGCCTGAGCATTGTGCTCAGGTTTAAATCAAAATCTGGCAGAGGGAATGACCCACCTCCTGCCACCCCTCCTCTTTGAAACAACTCTTATTACAGTCCAGCCAGGGCAGCTCCACTCTCATTTTCTCCAAAAAGACCAAACATGGCTTTCACCCCTTTGTTTGAGTGCTTTTTTCCTTTATCTTCCTTCATCTCTCTGACTGAGAGATCTGAAGGCAGGAAATGGAATTTATTTGGTGCATATTATGAGTCTACTACTTCTCTCCTGACTGGTGAAAATGGGAGCAAATCCTTTGAGAGCTGTATAATTATATTGACAAAAATCAGAAAGCCTGTCCCTCTCTCTGGGCAATTTCAGAAATTMGAGTCCAGAAAAATGCACCAGTACATCAGTCTGACATTAATATTGTATCTGCATTAAGGTGTGAATTATAAATCTGAGGTATTTTTTTCGTAATATTGTGCATTATAAACATCTCCTTCCCAATCAAAAATCATATTTTTTAGATTAAAAATTTCTTCTGTCTTTCAGAACATCTTCACAAGGCAGGAATGGCAAAGTGCCTCTTACAACTGCAACTTGTACAGTAAGTAAAACAACACTGAACACTTCTCAGAAATATTTGCTTTTTTCCAATGTACAGGCATGCTCACTGAGAAGAAATATTTATTAGGGAGAATTCCCTCCTTAGTAGTCAGTCAAGCTTTTCTGATCCAGTAACAAATATTTTCTGGCAAAAGAAGCAATTTCGAGCCATGCAATACTCAAGGGAGGCTGGCTGCCTAGTGAATTAATCATTTATGATGAATAAAAAGAAAATCGTTATGAGAGATATCAAAAGATGCAGTAAAACACAATGGCACTTAAAAGAATAAGAAATCTTGACATTTGATCTGACTTGTTTCCATATGGAGACAAGACTGATAATACAAACCAGATATTCYTTTGGCACAATTCAGATTATAAACTCAAGTCTCCATAGCACAATGAGAAAACAGTGAGTAGATTAATCATGCACAATTTCCAGTTTGCTTTCTTCCCTGCATCTTGTGGAGTCCTATTCCCATTATCCTTCTGGGCCATGCTCATGACAGTTTCTCCCTGGTTTTTGCTGCCCTCWGGTTCCTCTGCTCCCCCTGTGGCAGATCCCAGGGGCTCACACCCTGTACCTGGCAATCAGTCCCCAGGGAACTCAGCATCCTAAATAGTAGGACTTGCTAAGCCTTTTATTAAAGTTTTTATTATTATTTTCCTCCATCAATCTAAATTTAGTATCAACTAATTCTTAATTATGCATCTCCTTCCTCCCTTGGATCTGAAACCTCYCCTGGATCAGAAGTGCTGAATACCTTGAAAAGGAAGGTCACAAATATAAATTTTCACACACAACTGAAGCCACACACAACCTAYCCTAGCACCCACTATCTCATGGCCAGAACATAAAATAGCTCCCAATTATGCTGTAACATCCTTCCATTCCTTCAGGATGGCTACAGAAAGAATTCATCTCCTTAAACAATGGCAACCCTGCAAATCAGGAGCCTCTGAGAGGGGCCTCACCCAAAACCAGAAGGGCAGACAGGTCTCCTGGGCCCAAGAGACAGCTTTGGTACAGCAGATTTGGAAAAGAGGTGCAGATGAGACAAAATGGTCTGAGAAAATTAAATCAAGGCAAGAACAGAGAAGAAAAATCAATGTTCCTGGCAGTTTGCCATTGGCACAATAAGCTCTGTATTGACATCAGTATGTTCCTGTAATTGCAGCAAACCTGGTTTTTACAGCTCTGTCCAGTAGAATTCATAAGCTACAGTTCCACTGAGTAGCAGAATTAAACTATTCTTTTAAAAAAAATCAGTCTCAATTTCAATATATCAAAATTGACTAAGACAAAAAAGGCAAAACCACTGCAATGTAAAGAGCTTCTTCTCTTAATTGACTCAGTGCAACTAGCACGGCTTGCAAGAGGAAAGTTCAGAGTCTTATTGTATCAATAATATTCTTATGATTTTTACAAAACAGCATGTCTACACTAAAATAAAAATCCTCACCTAAATGTTTCCAACCCACTTTCCCAGAGAGAGGTTTCATGAACAGATGTTGCAGGATGACAAAGGCTCATCTTGCCTATTTATTTCATTAGGCAGGTAGTCAGCAGAACACACACAAAGCCAAAATGACAGGATTTGGACTCCCAGCCATGCTGGATTTCATGCCAGTTACAAAGATAAGTAGACAACTTGAGGTCATCAGTATGTTTCATGTTTCACTGGAAAATAYTCATTTTTTTATGATTCTCAATGACTGTAGAAAATACCTTACACAAAAGATGAATTTCACTCTGCTGAATTATTTTATCAGCAGCTTAGGATTCACTGTGAGTCGTAAGGACAAGCCAAAATTTATTTGTCCTACTTTTCAATAATTGTAATAAAAAGACAAGACCCTGATATAATTTATATACAGTTGAAACAAGACTGAAAATAGCAAAGAAACACCAAAGAAGTATTGATAACAATAAATAGGAGTAATCTCAGGAAACCAGAAACCTGCTGCAGTTGATTTTTGTCCATGTGAAAACAGAAAGTTTGGTTTATTTTGAGATGCTTCTAAGGAGCCTGTCCAAAATGTGAAGGAAGCAAAAGCAAGAACATAAACTTACTTTACCTGGAATATCACTGAACAAATGACAGAGCCATATCTCTAGAAGAGGGAAAAAAGTTAAGGAAGAGACTTCAGAAGTCAAGACACCAGAAAGCAAAAAAAATTAGCAAGCACCTGTATAGGGGAAGAAGTGGACAAAGGAGAAAAGGAAGCTTAAGGCATGAACTGGAAGTGCAAGGATTGCTGGACTTCAGAAGGGCAATTCTGCTCATTTCCAGAACTTCAGCTGTTCTGCTGAGGGGAGAGCAGGAGTGATGGATGCATCCCAGTGTGGGATAGCTCTGAAGTCAGAGAACATATGCTTTGAGTTGAATCCAACTGCAGAGTTCTGGCAAACATGCTGCATTTAGAGAGGCAAATACATCAACTCCAATTTTTTAGCAGATGTGCTGCCCTTTAATTCCTCACACCCTGAAGTGTACACTTATACCCCTCTCCCTCACCTCCAAAAAGCTGATCACTTAGAACAGCCCAGCCTTTCTATCTGAAGCCAACTAACAGCTCTTGCCCACTGGAATTTTCTTTGAGATATACTGTTATTTTCCACTTGTTCTGCCCATTTTCTTCTTAATTAAACACACATTGAAGTRTCTTCTTAGGAAGGCTGAGCCACACCAGCAGGAACCCAGACTCCCTAGTTCAGCTGGCAAGCTCCTCCCTAGAAATCCCAAATTATCCCAGACCCAGAGTCTTCTCTCTTTCCCAAACTGAGGTCCACCTCACAGACCCACCAGCTCTGCTCCATAACTCCAAGCATTTCAGCATTAACTGTCCCCAGCCTATCAGACCACCTCCAACTTCACTTTTTCTTCCAGCCCTCAGTGGGGTTGTACTCACACACCTCAGGTCACCTCCAGAACCTCTCTCCAGCAAAGCCCAGCTGCCTTCCAGCAGAGGTGAGGAGCAGGAAGCAACATCTACACCTCTCCTCACAACCAATCAGGCTTTGGCACCAATCAAGCTCATTGGCACCAGGTTTTTTACATTCCACTCCTGATTACAGCAAACTCTCACTTAAAGCTACAAACCTTTAAATGTGAGCAGGGCAGCAGGTGCCAGCAGTTAAAGGGGTGATGGCAGTCAGGGCTGGAACAGTCCCCTTGAGGCCAAAGGGGACAAAAGGATGGTACAAGGAGCTGTACAAAAGGAAAAAGTGTTAATTTTGTACCTGTTTTTTTCCTTTCCCTGGAAACTGAGGGACAGGAGGAGCTGCACGGAGGGGAGGGGTGCAGAAGGAGGGGGATGCTTTGTTTTAAGGCCACTGGGGGAATGAGAGGAGCCTCTGGCTGAGGCAGGAAATCCAGAGGAGGGTGAACTCTGCTCCCCTCATTGCCCATTGCTCCAGAGCCCCTCTGGCTGCTCACCCCTAGCCCTGCCTGTGCTGCAGTGGGTAGGGAGGATGATCCCACAGGGAATGGGAAGGGAYGATAATCCAGAGTCTAGGACTCCCCACCACCACACACAATGATGAGAGAGGCAACCCTGGCTGCTTCCTGCTCCTCAGGTTTCCATTTTGCTCTTGCCACCAGTTAACACCTTGCTGTGGCAGAGCCCTTCTGTGAGCATGACTGGCAGCTGATTATGGAGGTGTTTCCCAGGGTTGGCCTCTTGTACAAATGCATTTATTCCCTGTATCACACTCAGGACAGGAATGAACTGCTGTGCTTGCCCTGCAGGCACCTCTAAATCTCACCTGCAGGCCTGGGGGTTGTTGGTTTGTTTGTTCTCAGCTGCTGCACTCACAGGAACCCCCTGGCCATGGGTGGGTGCAGGAGCTCAGCACTCCTGGGCTCCAAAGCACAGGTACAGCCTGTCAGCTCCTCATTAGCTCAAATGATGATTAGCTCTGATGTCCCCAGCAGTGTCCCATCCCTGCCTGAGGTGCCTTTGGAGCACAGCAGGAGCTCAGCTGAGGCACATGCTGTGAGTGCAGCACATTCCTGTCCACCTCCAGGACCTGGAGGAAGTTCAGCTGGCAGGGAGAGTCGGAAGCAGCCGCGGTGCAGAAGGACAAACAGCTCCCAGCTCTGCTCCATGAGACACCAGCTCAATCTTGTTTGTTCAGAAACCACTGCTGCTCGCTGCCGCCAAGAAAACCCAGCTCCCTGAAACACACAAACTCTAATTATTCATTGAGGTCTTGTTTGGCTCCTCTCAAGCTTTGTATTTTGTTTCATTTGTCAGATTGAGCGCTGCTTGGCTGTATACTGAACTATGCTATGACCCCTGATTCACTTTTCCACCAATTCTCTTCATATCTCTTAATTGTCTTGAAATAGCCAGACTTCTGCATGGTAATTAATGTTACTGTGAACTTGGCCACTGGAAATCCAAAAGTGATTCGATTTCTAGAGGCCCTGAATGAACCAGTGTAATGTATGTAGTGATCTGAGCACAGAACTGTGAACTGCTGACTCCAGAACCTGGGTCTGCCTTGGTATTCCACCTCTGCCCTTCCCTCTGCACAGGGAGAATCTCTCTCTTTATTTACCTACCTCCCAAATATGGGAATAAATTTGGAATGTGACGTAYGTGTTAACAGTGTAATTAGTAGGAAAAACTTTCCCTGTTCGTCTCAACATATTCAACAACAGATGCCTATCACTTAAAAAAGACTAATCAAAAATTTAAAACATATATTCTGGGCAGAATATTTTTAAACCAGAAAGTATTCAAGATGGAATTCTCTTGACAGTGCCTGCTGTAGACAGACTCAGGACAGATCATTTTGTTTAAAATAAATTAATTGAAAGCTTRTGGGACTTGCTTTTGTATTTTTCTGTTATAAATTTTAAAATGTGTTATAAACAAAGAGATAAAAAAGAATTTTTTAAGTGCTGGTAGATTAAGACATCATCTTTAATGGCCAGGAGGGGGAAGCTTGGGATTTACTGCTTTGGATCCAAAGTGTCATGGAGCATTAAGAGGAATCCTGCAAAGCTGCCTGACCTCAAGCTTTGTGGAATTCCCTGTTCCACAGCACAGTGAGGCTACAGACCTGCTCTGCCTTGTAGTAGCATCCTGAAAAYAGACCCCACATGATTTTGGCTGCTGTTTTGATCATCTGATCTTCAGTTATTGTACATTAATTCATGCAGAAGAGAGGAAAGGCAAAGATAATTGCCAAGAAAATGAGGATGAACATTTTCTGTAATATGCAGACAGGTCACAAATAGAGAAGAACAAACCTGAAGCACTCACAAAACTTCCAAGGTAAATTCCAACAAGCTTCTGGAGAAACAGAAAATAGCCCATGCTGCTCCCATAGCAAAGGTGAAACTGTCAGATTTAATCAGGATTTCTTTTCTCTGTGCTGTGAGACTGTAGATGCAGGCTGTAASACAATAAATATTGGACAACAGGAAGAATAAATATTCCATAACATCCTATTCCAAGAGAATGACATTTCAAGTTTCAGGCTTTTTAAAGTCTTACTTTAAAAATAAAATATAAAGAGAATCTGGGTATTCTATAAATACATATCCTGAAGCCAGGCTAAAAATGTTCTGCAGACTTCCAGTTTCAAGCAAACAACTAAACAGCTCTTGCACATGCCCCTGGTGTCAGCCTGGCTCTCAAAGCTTAGCAATAACAGAGCTGGGCCTCACCCATCATTTTCCAGGAGATGAGATCCCTAAATCCCAGTATCACATTTTCTAGTTACTGATATAAAACCAACATTTTCCATCCATAAAGACATCAGCACTCAGCTCTGCCAAAACAAGGACCCTCCTCAGCTGAGCAGTGTGAAATGATGCATGAGCACAGTTTTATACTCAGACAGATACATGAAACAAAATTATTAAAAGTTTTAAGGTCATCCTAGGAAAATGATATGACTGGGGAGGTCACGACTGAGAAATTATTAACTAATTTCTAATCTTTTCCTGCACATTATGGAAAACTGAACGCAGAGTTATTCAAGATGATTTGGCACTCTGAGAAATCCATGTTGCTCTTTCCTGCTGCTATTCTATGTTGCTACTGAACAGCAGAGGCAAGTCTGTAGGACCAAAACTTTTCATATAACTGGACTGTCAGCCACAGCGACTTTGGAGAACTGAAAATCAGCAAATTCCATATCAGTTATCTCTGAAGGAAAACTAAAATATGTGATTTAGGCAAATAGTTAGTCACAGGATGAATATTTAAAATTTTATATCATGACTGCTTACATCAAGAGTAGGTAAGAGTAGAGATAGTGATTAAAATGTTTGATTTTTAGAGAATATTCAACAGTTCTAAGGTTTCACCTTTAAAGAGGTAACAACACCTCCTGGTTTGCAGAGCACRCTCCTGATCCACTTCAGATAGAAACACACAAGTGCCAGGTCTGGAGGAAACAAATCAGTTCCAGCCCTGGCCCTTTGCCAGATCTCCMGGGTTCAAGCTCTGGGTGAAATGGGAACGTGAATATGTTACAATATAAATCTCGTGGTGGTGGATGTGAAATCACTTTAGTGATCACAGAGCAGTTTCTGGTGAACAAGCCCCTGCTGTACAACTGCCCTGCTGGCTCTGGCTGGCCTTTCTCTGCTGACAGTCTTGGCAGAGCCAGCGAGGACTCACTGATAAGAAGGGACTCTTATCTCCAGAGGTGGTCCTCAGGTCAGAGTTGAGGAATGTTGGCTGGATAGCACTGGAGCATGTGCTGCTGCTGCTGCCTGCAGTGTTTATCTGTTCCTTCCATGAGCACCTAATGCTCCATGACATAATTAGGACCAAGAGTAAAGCTACGTACCAAAGAACCGAATATTTCATCAATGACGGCAACACCCAGAACTACGTTACTAAGAAATAAAACATTTCTGAACCTCAGGAGAGAATTAGAATGGAAATAAACCCTAAGACATGAATTTTTAATTACCAGATAACAGGAAAGAATGTTTTCTTTGGGGGAGTTTTTCTGAAACTAGCAGCTGTCATATTCCTTGTGCCTTTATCCCAGTTTTGGAGGCACAGCCCCAGCCTGGATGAACAAAGACAACTGATGCCACTGCAAAACTCACCTGTAAGCAGCTTACACCCAGAGATCATTTGGAAGTTTCTCACTGTCAAAGGTATTTGAGCGGCAGAAAAGAAATACAGCAAAAAAAAAAAAAGCTTAGCAATTGCAAACACCATTTAATCCTGAAACCCAAGTTATTTTTAAGCCAAGGCTGAGCCATCCAGTGTAACCATGTGAGTGCCCTGAAAATGAGAGGAGCTGGAAGGGTTAGAATCAAAACCCATACATGAAGTGTCCCCTGCAGCAGGGACTGTGCTCATGGCAAAAAGGCATTGATTGCCCAGGGTATCCTGATGTGAGGTCACTGAGATAAAATATGCTTAACTGTAAAAATTTGTATGTCTCCTTAGTCATTTGTAGAAAATCTAAACTGAAATCTTCCTGATTTTTAAGTTTTTGGCAATGTTGCTTCTCCCTTTTTCTCCTTGACTGAGCACAAACTAACCATACACTGTGTCAGTTAAGGTCAGGCTTATCTGAGCCGTCTCTGAACTCCTAATTCTTCTCTCTCCCAAAAGTGAAATCCAAACCTGTTGAAACTGGCCTCTCTTTTCACAAAACAGGATGTGAAATGAGGGCTGATAGCCCTGAGAGTAATGAAAAAAAAATCAAAAGAAGTTTGCTTTTGTAATGGTGTTACAGTCTAAACATCACAAGCTTTAATATATCCAATAGTCATGGAATATTACAAGATAATATTAATCAGGGACATAAAAATTAAGAAATTTGTATTTGTGTCAAATGTTGTACTTATATACAGTATATATACATAGACAAACAGAGTGTGTTTGTGTGTCTATCAGGACCACTTCTAGCCACCTGCATATAAGTGAATAAAGTATTCACTTTATGTGCAAAAATAACCAGCCGCCAGGTCCTTAGAAGAAACTGTCCCAAAAGAACATAATTTAACAAAATTATTCTCATCATAGAAACCTATAGCCTGTATCAGACAGGTTATATGCAAACAGTTATTAGCTTTGTAGTAGAACTTTGATCAATGCTTTTGGAATTTGATTGTAAAATTTTAAAATGCTGGAATAGTTTGGTGGACCACACTTAGCATTGACATTAAAATACAAAATTCAACATACYCTACATATGTTTATTTGAATGAAAAGGCTAATGGGGGTATAGTTATGATTTCTTGTCCTCTATCCCCTTGTTTGTTTTTCTGTCCAGTGTTTGCTCTCTGATCTACACAATAAATGTTCTTCAAGTCCATGAGCGCCCTGGTAAGTGCAATGTTCAATTTGTAAACCACATGCACCCAACTTTCTGCAGGTGTTTAGCTCTGGAGATGTGGAAGTACACCCAGGGATGGATTCAGACACACATCACTCCCAGGCCATGTCATGGACACAGATAAAAAGCTCAGAACAAGCAGGTGCTCCCTGAAGGTGCTGCCTGCTGCCCCTGCAGCTCAACCTTGACACAATTTACAAATCTCCTGCGTGTTCCCAGGATGTCCCATGATAATCCTMTGGCAAATAAACACAAATAGCTAGGCTGACCTTCAATTTGAGATGAAAATATTTTTATCTATTTAAATATGCCTTATTCTGTGCTTCAGACAGCTCATCTGTTAACTTTGGCATGGTGGTAGTTTGCGATGAAATTGTGTAAATAACTGTAATGAATTTTGTGCTGTGGATTTCTGACTTATGCAGGCTGTTTGCATCTGCCCAATCCCATTTTTCCTTCAGAGGGACAGTTGAGTGTCCCAGAAAAGGAATGCCTGTTGTCTTACTCCAAGCCAGGCATCACAGATAACAAAGACACTATTGTTTTGGACATAGGACATGAAGTGGTGATTAATCCTTTCCCCATGCATTCCTGTCAAGTGCTTACCTCACCTCCCACTTTAGTCAGTTCTCAAAAACCATCTGGCCTAGAGTTCTTTTCTTTTTTGGTTGTTTTTTTGTTTTGTTTTGGTTTTGGAATATGTTGCCTAATTTTTTTAGTCATGATGAAAAGCTGAAACCAACAGTGATGAGTCTGCACCAGGTGCCTGGTATTACATCATGCTGGACATTATCTTGCAAAACAGTCAAATACTTATTTTGGCTGAAGGGTTTTTTTTTTCCAGAGCAAGACTGGATATTCTTCCCACTCACAAGTATTATTTTCTATTCTACTACCCAGAGGGCCATGAAAGAGAATGGCACTTTATAAACAAATAGACAGTTGTATTCTCCTGAAAATGTAAAGTTCATTCTTTCACTTGGACCTTCATGTAGCAAAACCAAGTAAAGAATTCCCTAATTTTGTACTTAATACACTGAACTGCAATTGACATAATCTTGTAAAATGACAAGCACAAGGTTCAAGGTRAAGAGGGACAAACAAGAAATGTTGTGTTCAAACCAATCACTCCATACAAAACAGACAGTCTGGAGGCTCTTAAGGACACAGCCAAGAAATGCTCCTTTCAGGAAAGGCAACACTTTGCTTTGATATATGGACTTGTCCCACAGCTAAAATGTTATTCATTACACAGATGTTGATTAAACCATTACAAATAAACAAGCCCATTTCCCTATCTGGGCATTCTTCTAGCAAATAAAAAATGGTTTGCTTTGTTTCAGGTGAAATCCCCTCCAAAGTGACTTGCCCAGATAACATTGTTTACTTGAATTATTTTGCCATGCAATTATGTTGTTTTCCATCCACAGTCTAGCTGAGATCCAAGATTCAAGATCATTCTGCTGCCATTGGACTGTGATGTTGGACCAGCACTTGCAAAGGAYATTTTATCCCACCAGGGCACAATATCTCAAATATCTCAGCCATCTCTCTACAGTGTGATGGATCATCCCTGTCTTTCCTTTTTGGCTACACAGGGAACCCTGACAAACAGAAATCTAAATCTCTTATTGGGAACTCTGGCTGATTGCCTGATCTCTTTTAAACTGGCTGCTGACATTAGGGAAATCCATCCTTCTCAGAAAAAAAAAAAAAAAGGTTAAAACCAATCAGCAGGAGTTATCTTCAGTGTTAAGGACCTTTTATTTGCAAATAAAAGCTCTTGGCTCTTTCTTTTCTGAGACCTCTGATGTTTGTGAATTTGTGCTGCACATTTTCACTAAATTCTTAGTTAAGTGTTCTGCTCTGGGACTATATAGGAGCTAAGACATCCTTTTTGTTATTAAGTCTCCTTCCCAACAAACTGATTAAATTAGGCTTAAGCCCACACATTTTTGTAAACCAAGTTTTGATACCAAATTGTTCCAATAGGTACACTGCTTTCATAGCATGATTTTTACCTTTCTCTTGAAATTAAATATCTCTTTCTTTCTAAAACATTAATGAAACTCTTTGCAGTAATAAGCACCTTTACCAAGGCAACTTTCAAAGGACTGTGCAGTGACAGGATCGAGTTTCACTGTGAAATTTGGGACTGTGGAGCCATGACAGACACAGTTACACAGGAGGTTAGACCCTAGATGACAATCCAGGACAGATAAAAAGTAATCCTTCCTCTGTCTTTCTGCACCTTCTTTCTCCTCTTTTCTTTTTTTTTACCTTTATAATGACCTGATCATGCATAAACCCAGACTATTCCACTTCCTCACAAATGCTACTAGGTTGCTATGCCATTATTAGAAAAGTGACATTGATTTCAGGATTTTCAAACACTGTGTAAAATGAGAAAGTAGCCCAAAGTCAGAGAAACTGATTCCCAAGGAAAAAAAAAATCAAAAAAAAACCCTAAAAATAAAATACATGTAGCAAAAAYTACTATGATAAAAATTACAGATTTACAGCCTCAGTTTATGATCAAAGGTGTCTAAGTTGCTATCACATAAAAGCTCTGCTCTGTTGTGGAGGAACATTACAGCTCCTCTATTGTTCTCAAACAGCTCAGGTCAAAGAAGTAGCATAGCAAATCAATTAATGTCCTACCTGCCTCCCTCACTAATTAGAGACTCAGCCTCTCTCTCTGCTCTTGATATTTGAAACTTCTCAGAAGATGAAGATTAAAGTAGCAGCTCTCAGACTTTTCCAGAGGGTTTCCTTTTTAAGCCCTACCTTCCCTGACAAGTATGGATTCAGTTGAGGTGAAAGAGCATTAGGAAATTTTACCATCTCTGCTGCTTTTATTTATTTTTATTCACCCCCATAAACACAGTCTGTTAAACACTTCCACAARAGAACATCTTTATTATCTTACCTCCAATTCTGGTTCTAAAAATATTCAGATAATCCAGAATATTGAACCTAATTGCTGTTAAACCTAATTATTCATGTTCCTCCCTGTTCCAGGAAATGTGGCCACAGTACATCTACAGTAAAGGTCCCATCAACATCCCAGGTTTTATAATCACCTTTCAGATATAAACCAACATTGTCCTTTTTTTTTCCATAAGAGTAATTCTTATGTGTCTGAATTCCCACTGGACCATTTAGACATATGTTTTCTACTYTTTCTCCTGGTAATTCCACTCTGAACAATGAGGACAGGGACAGTCTGTCATTGTTATTTGGTTTCCTATATTTTCCATATCCAAGACTATGGTCGAGCAAAACTCTCAAATGCCTTTCCTTTTACTGTCCCTTTTTTAGGCATAGAGACTATCCACCAGGGATCTAACCCAATGTAATTGTCAAATACACAGGGTTTTGTTTCATTACACCACTTGTCTGTGTGTAATAGAAGAATTTGCTCAGCTTCTTGGACAAGCACATGATTTGCATAATCACACACAATTAAATGCAATTAAATGGACTGAACCCTGCACACCTGTGTGTCACACACGAGTGAGGCTTCTGGGCACMTGAAAACTGCTCTGGAGTGATCAGAGCACAATGACACCTGGTAAATGCCTGGATATACAAACCTGAGAGAAGAAGGCAGGAGTGTTTGTGTAGGAATTCTGGGTTTGGAAGGGCTTCAATCTCCTTTGAACGCAGCATTTACGAACCATATCACACACCAGACCGTGCACTTGCAGCGTTCACCGARGCCAGCAGGAGCACAGCACCTGAGYTAAAATACATTATTTACATTCTGCAAACCTAATAACTCACACAACCCCTGCCAYGGCACCGCAGGACCGCCCCGCACACACAGCCACCTCTCCAGAGCTGCTTGTGCACGTCTTGCCAGCAGCTGAGCCTCGAACCATTCTCAGACATAAATCAATGTTTTCTTAACCTGCCCGTGCCCTGCTGTGAGCGGGCCGGGAGCAGCCGGAGCCGGGGAAGGAGCCGCGATCCCGGCACGGCCGAGGGGATTTGGGCGCTGTCCCGTGCCCAGCTCCTGCTGGGCTCCRCCGGCCCCAAACCGTGCCCAGCACAGCCCAGGGAAGGGCAGAGCTGCCCCTGCTCCATGTGCTCATCAGGATATTCATCAAGAAGCTGAGCAAGAATAGCAAGCAGAGCCCAGCAGGGTGAGGATTATTCCGGAGAAGTCTCAAATGAGCTACTTTCTTTTTTCKCAGTTTAGATAACTTTTAAAATGTATTTTATTGCTAAAGATGCCTTCATTCGTTCCTGATTTCCAACTATCTGGAAGTTAAAAGTTTTAAAAGTACATTAGATTGCGTCAATCTCCCACCCCCAATTTATCTCAGCCTCAAACATCTTAASAGGTTCCCGTTACCATACTGGTTGACTGTTTTATTTTAACTGGACCCTTACTCACAGCAGCCTTTAGGTTAGGAAGGAGTTGTTCCCTGGGAGGGTGGGCAGGCTCAGGGTGCCCAGAGCWGCTGTGGCAGCCCCTGGGTCCCTGAAGTGCCCAAGGCCAGGCTGGACAGGGCTTGGAGCMRCCTGGGACAGWGGAAGGTGTCCCTGCCRTGGCAGGGGTGGCACTGGATGAGTTTTAAGATCCCTGCAACCCAAACCATTCCATGGTTCTATGAAACTCTCACTTAATGGTCCAAATTTATCTCAGGTGTATCAGCTCCAAGCTGGAATAACAGTTTTAAGAAACTGGTGGGGGCTTCATCCATTAAACCACAGTTAGGGAACAGTCAGCAAAGGCTTCATTACCCAATGTTTAAGGTGAATGATGTAATTGCATCATATGCTAATAAATAATTGATMTCTAGAGGGGAAATTCTGACATCATTCTCAAAAATGAAAGTTTGTCCAGTGATCTTTCTCTATGAGCAGATTTTAGACAGAAAGGTGAATTTCAGTTCTAACTTTTCCTAAATCTTTCTTATATGACACCTCAAACAGTACAAAATGTTTTAATAGAAAACAAGTAACTCTAGCAAGATGACTGTATAATTATAAAATATTCTGATTTTCCAAAAGCAGATGGAAAAAGCTTATGCTGAAAGACATTTTTCAGGAAATGTTAGAAACATCTCCTCAATGGATTTCATGTTGACAGAAACATAAAATGATATAATGAAAAAGGACAGAATCCAATTATTCTAATATTTTATTTCTGTCAGAGGCCAATTTTAGGCATTCCAGGGAAAGGCAGAAAACTATTTCTGAACAATACAGAGACTCAATGGAAGAAGTTAAAACCAGAGCAGGTGTTGGAAAATTGTATCTGCCCTTTTTTCTGTTTGTTGTCCAAAAATGCAAATTGCTTTTTACCAGAAACCTTCCAGCTACATTTTAGCTTGACAAAATTTAGCATCTATTCATGCTAGTGCTGAGAGAGAAAGCCATAAATGTCAGCACACAGCAGTCTGGATTTTATAATCACATGTCTCTCAACATCCTTCTMCATAATGCCTAGGACCAGGTAATTACAGCACAATTTTAAAAAGTCTCCTAATTAAATAAAATTAGGAGAAAAAAATAGAGGAGTAAGGAAACTTATGTATTGGGGCTGCCAAATATGGATAATTTGCCCCATTTTCCTTAGTAACTGAAATATGTAAACACCAAAGCTATAAAAAATCAGCAAGTTACAATCACATGTAAGATTCTCTAAAATTTATAAAGCATCTCTTCTGTGTTAATGGTATAAATAGTCAGAGCTATGAAGCCTAGGAGCCTAACATCAAAATTCCTATTTGCACAGTCCTTAACAAAATCCTTTCCATGTTAGAGACACTCTCACCCAGTCCTCCAACTTAAACCAACACMATTTTCTCAATTCCTACATCCAGAAGAATGAAACTACAGAACTCACATCCTTCRGTACCTTTCCAAAATTCCCTGTCCCACCCCACCTCTTGACTGGATATTAACTGGCCTCTGTTTCATGCTGCTTTGGTGCATTTTAGGTACTTCAGGCTCTGAAGTGCTCACATGAGCATCTGATGGGGCTTTGTAAGTAAATATCCATGTGGAAGGAAACCAGGACTACCAGAGTGGAAGGACTGGTATAAATCTAAAAGGAGCAGCAAAATTCTCTCCTTTTTTTTTTTCTATAACTATGAAATAAGTGGGATTCCTATAAGCTGGCATTCACCTACAGTTGTTGCACTGCAAGCTTTGACAGATATTAATACAGCACCTGGACAGCATTCCAGAGCTACAAAGTCTTCTAYAGCTTACCCAAGATTTTCAAAAGAAGGAAGAATATTCATTCTACCTTATATGAAGTTGAAGCTTTTTCCTCCAAGTGTGTTAAATATACATTTTCCATTCTGRGTGCTTTATTTTATTTCCAGAGCTGGACAGTCTTGGTTATCCACAATATCTTGCATCCGTTTGGGAATTGCTTGCACAAGATTCCCCTGCTGACAGTTCCCATTAGCACACATTCATTTATACATACCTTTTTTTTTTTTTGGCATTTGTGAAATTCCTTTCTTCAAGTGGATATGAAAGGTTATTGCTTTAATAGTCCCTTCCCCACRGGTAGATAAGTCTCATTCAAGGAAGCTGTCGCTCAGCATCACCACAAGATCAAAGGGGCTGCAGCAGAAAGTCTCTGAATCTGGGAGGGGTCACTTGTCCCTAAGCCCTGGCTGATGTTCACATCAAATGATTGTCCAGGTCCATCCCAACCATTCTGATATTGTGGCTGGAAAAATGGGATTGCCAGGAATGCTGCCTCAGCTCAGCTTACATTCTAATCAGTCACTTCATAAATTAGTGCTAAATTTATTTGATCAGTGTAACCTCCTTCTCCTGGGCACTAAAACAAACAGAAAACCTTGGCTAGTGCCCACAGCTAGAGTGAGATGATTAACTGCATGTTCACCTAAAGTTTGCTCTGTGGCACATCTCAAACCAGACCTGATCCCTGGTTCCTCTGAGGACCAARCACTGACAGGGAGCTGAGGGCAGAGCCTTCCTCCTGAGCTGCAGGAGCTGTGGAAACCAAAGCAGGCTCTATAGGAGAGAGGAAGTTCTAGTCCCTAATTTCTGTGAGAATGGATATCCCATCAGGGTACTCATTTCAAACCTGTCTAAACCTCATTGAGAAGGGGGAGGACTTTTGCAAATTAGATCTGAACCCACTGACATACATGGAGTTTTGTCTGAGTGAAACCACCAGTTTTAGCCTCTTCCTGTATTATTTATATTAAAATGTAGCAAAAGCAGGAGGTATTGGAAAGGTGGCTCAGGGACAATATAGTCTARTAACTACTAGTTCACAGATAAGGTAAAGAATACACTGAATTTATAAAATATCTCAGTGTTAAAAAACCCCAAATCCTTACCTGTACTATGGGGCACAACAGTTTCTGTTCTAAATGAGAGCTGAACTCCCTCATGAAATGCAAGATCCTGCCTCAGGAAGGAACACTCTGGAAGCCCAGTGCCAGGAAAAGAGCCCTGGACTCTTTTGTCTTTCCTTGATCACTAGGCAGTGTTCCCCTTGACTTTGGACAGAAAAGATGATACTTGGAAGATCATAAAAAGTCCTTGGCAAACAGCAGAATTRGGGCCAGTCAGGCTCTGTGCCCTCAGGATTTTGTGCATCCCAATTTTAGAGGTCTGTCCAGCAGGCACTCAGGCACCCTGAGTGGACAATTCAATTGCCCAATTTGCCTTCAATTTTCTTCTTTCTGTAGCTGAGCCTGAGCTGGGAATTCAGCTGCAAGCACTTCAACATTGATGATTCACTGTTTGAAGGACCTCAGGGAAGCCCTGCAGTACCTCCAGACAAAGTTCTCACCTCTGGCTTTTCTTGGCTTGCAGGTTTATTACCCACCAGGGAGTTGAGAGGTATAATACATCAAAACACAAACTAAATTCCAGGCTTGTACATGTGCTGATGGACCCTGGAGCTCCTAATTATAATTACATATTCATATCAGCTGGATGAGATGCTAAATCAGCCTTGATCCCACTCTGCCTCTGCACAAAGCCACAGCTGATGTGGATTCCCAACTGGAARAATGGGAGGGGGTACAGGAACATCCAGCTGTTGTGCATTTGACTCAAGAAATCATTTACTTTCTGATGTGCAAAATGATGAGAATAAAATAATGTGAGCAAAATAATATTCCCCACCCTGTGATTTACAGAAAAATTGCTAATGACCTCAAACCTAAGGCTCTAATGAAAAGACAATAATGGCAATAGTAATGGGAAGTATTGTTTAAAAGCAAGCCTTTTTTCAATTAAAGCACATTTTTACACTTTGTTTCCTCCTTGAAAGTTTGGCCAAAACAAATCTTCCTAAAGTTAATTTGTCTCAGGAGTAAAAGGGTCAATGCAGCATTACATGCTCATGCTCTGGATTCCAATAAAAGAGTTGTTACCATAGCAAAAAGTATTGTTGCAAAGACAACACACACAACGTAAGATTAAAGAAAAAAACCTCCAGAAATACTTACAATAATACTTACAATACTTACTCACAATGTAAGATACTCTGTCCTAATTACATAAAATGAGACTTTGCTACTGCTGTGATACTGGCTCCTTTAAGATCCATTTTTCAAAAGGCAAATCTCTAAATTATTTGGGTTCTTTCAAAATTGTATAAATCACTTTCAAAATTATGTACATCATAATGGCCTGAGGCTTGTCAAGGATTGGGAAAAAGACATATTGTGTAAGATCTGTATGTAACCTGTAAAAAAAGGCAGGTCATACCTTATACTCTGGCTTAATTTCAGGAAATAGAGGAATGAAGGGGAAAAAAGGCTGAGAAATATGAATGGAAAGACAAGGCTGCAGAAATCAGTGGAGATGCTCATGCAGCTTGGCATGCCAGCATTGTTCAGCAAGCATTTTGATAAAAGGTAGTTTTAAAAGTTACAAATGATAAACTGTGAGCTTTGTAGGCTTTCTTAGACACCTCAGAKCACAAGAGAAAGCATGGAAATGATTGCAGGAGCAGAATTCCCWCGTGGGAAAAACTCACACTGCTGGGAAGTGAAGACAGCTGTAAATGATGCAGCACCAGCTGAGACACAGAACAAGTGGAAGAGAGAAGAGCAAGACAGCAGAACGTGTGAAACAGAATGAAGAGCCAGGAAAATGATCTAAGGAGCAGAGTTTGAAGGTGATGCCTCAGGGTTTAGCTTTTTATATTTTTCAGATTCTGTGCTRCTTTWGTGTTTATACTGCTTTAGTCTGAGCTTCAYATGAGGGGAYGGTGAGCTCTCTTCACAGAGTAGGGAGACAAAACAATTCCTTCTCTAGCTGGGAACCAAGGACAAATGATCCAAATCTCAGCCCAAGAGCACAAACAACGTGGGCTGAAGAGAGAAAAACCAGGAGGATGGGACTKCATGGGCTAAAGCTGTAACTGGACAATGAACTCCAATATGCAAATGGAGCAGAACTTAAAAAAGTGAGAGACCCCRTGCCCGGTTGGGGATTTTTGTGACCATTTTGGTTCATCTTGGCTGCAGCCCTGGCTGGGCTCTTGTGCTACCCAAGGTGGATCCATGGAGGCCTTTTAATAAATCCCTGCTTTATTCTTTACCTCTGTCCAGCCTCTGTTCTAGGGCAGCCTTCCCAAGGCATCAAAGGGACTGTGAGAGGGTGAGGCTGTCAAGAGCAAAGGCTCTGGGAGGGCTCTGCCTTGGTAAAACCTCAGCCAAGGGGAGCCCAGAAACACCTCTGCAAATGAGGGCACCTGGTGATGGACAGGGCAGAGACTCTGCATGCCCTGTTGAAGAGACAGAAGGATTTTTCCAGGGCCAGCCTGTGCCAGACTAAAGAAGAGATGAAAAAGAAACCAAGATTCAGCCTTCAGCAACAGGAGAATGTTCTGTCTGCTCGTGGGAGTGAAAGGAAAGGGGAGTGCAACAGAAAGTGTAAATGTAGGGACTAGGATTTGAGGGAAATGGTGAAACAAAGGGAACAAAACAGAAATGGGAAAAATCGGGGTATGAGGAAGGAGAGCAGTAAAGGAGTTTGCTGAAGAGGGCAGCGATGAGATGGGAAATGGGAACATGGTGCAGGAGGCACAAGGTGAAAGCTGTAGGTCAATGGTGCATGGACATAAATGAACAGTTACACACCCCAAGATATTAAAATAATGTTTAAGTTCTTAATTAACCATSATAAGACCTTTGACTTCACATTGTAGGGATTATTTTAATTGTTTGTAGAGAGAAGGGGGGTATTTATGGACTTGAAATCCTTGAAAAAGCTTACACTGCAAATCAAATGTCATGAGGCAGAATTCCACCCCTCCAGGTGGTCAGCCTGCCCAGRATGCACAACACACTCTGCCTGATTTGCCACTACAAAGAGATGGAAAAGCAAACCTCCTCTCTGGGTTTCAAGTGCAGAGGTGTAATGATTATAAAGCMCTTCTGTCCCTGTTTCTCTGCACTGTCTCCAGAGCATCCTTTCCAATTTCCCAYTACTATTTTTTCCAAGGTTTTTATATCCTTGCCTTCCTAAATTCCTTTCGTTTCCTTCACCACTCTGCTCTTGCCCTGTCATTCTTCCCCTCATCCACTGCCCTCCAACTTTTGTACCTCAGCAAGGCAAACCCTTCCTCTTCTCCAGTGCCTTAGCACAAGCCAGGATAAGCACAGGTAGCTTARGAGCACCAGCCATCCCCATTTTCCTCTGTTCTGACCAAACTTATTACAGCTTCAGTGCAACCAGGAGGATGCAAATGCTTGCCAAGGCCTCTCCATCCCATGCTCATTGTGTCTGCCAAGGGGGCTGCATGTGAGCTGATTCCATATCAGAGCATTCTGGTGGCACCTCCGAAAAAATACAGTTAAAAAATTCAAATTACTCTCACCTGATCATGTTAAAATTGTCAATTTTCAGATTCAAAAAWAATGTCCTCACCTCCTCACTGCAGACCATGGAGGCACCAATATTTCTCAAAATTTCTTGGGTTTCTTACATATACATACACATGGCAATAATTACCTTCATACCTACACACAGCTCTGTAAACATGGGTAAATTTTTTTGTTGTTGTTTGGTTGGGTTTTTTGGTTGTTTTTTTGGGTTTTTTTTTTTTTTTTTTTTTTTGTTTGTTTTTTTTTTTTTTTTTTTTTTTTTTTTTTTTTTTTTTTTTTTTCCTAATACCAGTTGGAGAAATGGCAGAGGACTTTGTGTGCAAACTCTCAAAAATATTTGCCTAAGGTAGACAGCGTAGAAATCATTCTGGCCAAAATTTTAGGTTTGGCTAAGCCATAAGCAATAGAAAACAGGACCTTATAATAGAAAGTGCTGGGCAGCCTTATGGCAGACACCTCGATTTGTGCTGCTTGTAAGACTTCATTTCATTAATAGGAGCTGCATGGCAGGGCTGGAATACCCTGGGGCTTCCTGTCTTTAATTTCCTTTGAATATAATCTTGGTCTTAAGCCTTCCTTCCTAAATAACCTCTGTCTTTAATTTATTTTTTAAAGCAAATTACAACTTAATGAGCACATATTCTCATAGGGCAGAGCCTCTAATTWTCAAAATGACAGTGCTGCTTAGAATCTGAATTTCACAGTCATTCACTGACCAATTCCACAGGTCAGTAAATAATTATACACCATCCCTGCCAAAAAATAATTAAATAGGATATTATAATGCATCACTGTGTACACCTACACCTTGCATCACTTGGTCACCTGGATGATTCTTGCAGAGGAGTTTTCATGAAGGAAGCAGCAGGGAGGTGCAGATGTACAGTCCCAACTGGCCAGACAATTAATGAACATTTAGAAGGTGTTTCTCAGCCCTTATCCAGGTACAACTGTCACAAGKGCATGTAAGAGTCACCAGGATGTAGCTCACCACTCATGGATATATTAGGCAAAATTATATAATTTTGTATTACTTCTCTTGCTAGGAATAACTTTTAGATCCTTAGAAAGGATGGTGTAGTTTTGTAGGATTGGCTTTGCAGGTTTTCTAGAGTGGCACTACTTACATGTTTCCTCGTCCTGTGATGAGACATAGAACAGTCACTGGTTATGAAGCCAAGGACTTTTAAATATAAACCAAGTTTGTTGCAGAGTCCTTAACTCCCAAACCTCCCAGGGCAATACCTTTTTAACTGGAATATGGCATTTRGAATGCCTGCCAGTTGCTTTGGGCCTCTACTGCAGCATTAGTGCTCAGAAATTCCAGCAGTGTTTCTTTACGCTGCCTAAAGAAATGTGCCCGACACTGACCCTAAATGCCCCCATTATTAATCCCTGCATTTCCATTTTCCACACATGCCACACCTGAGRGGCTGAGATCTAAGCAGTGATCCAAGGAAAAGTCACCACTCCCTAAACTGCTGGGGAGTTCTGAGGCYACTCCTCTCCATGACCTACCCCCTCAACCCCCATTTTTGTCTTTGCTACCATGTGTGCAAATCCATATTACATTCAGGTCTAAGAGGAAAAGAGCCGTTTTCATGGTGTTCCCCCTTTGCAGAGGCCATCAAGACGGTTTAAATTTCTTGTTCTGGTTGCAGACTGCCTGGGGTGGCTGCAGGCTGCCCCACTAAACTCTCCTAACACACTTCTTAGTGGCCAGCAGCCTTCAGTAGTTACCAGCCTTGGACCAATGTTGAATTAGAACAGAATATTTCTTCATTTCTATGCCAATTTCCTTAATTTAACCATACAACTCMTTTACAATGTATTTTTAAGATTATTCTCTGTGTGATTTTAGGGGCTTCTGTATATAAAAAACCCACATAGCTTTTCTTTAGTGACTAACAAAATTATACAGCAATATCCTTTGAAAAACAACTGCCAGTAGTTTCAAGCAGTTGTTCAGAGTGAAAATKAGTCTAAAAGCCGTAAATCATTCCTATAATTAATCAGCAAAATTATACAACAAAGCTTTTAATCCCTGCTCTGAATATGAATGAAAATTCCTGAAATACTTGWGTTGCCTTATTCAAGGTAAAGACCTGACTCGAGGAAAATTGATCCATCTTGAAAGCAAACTAGAAAATAAGGGCTACACACATCTTCATGTGTGTTAAGCTAGTCTAAGTAAAAAGATGACTAACATCACCCTAGATTCAACTTTCCACAGCAATTAGCTAAAGTATCTCAATTTATCTTTCCCTGACAGTTTATGATTTTAAGGAAATTTGAGATGTTTGGGTTGTTGGGTTTTTTCCCCTTTTAATGGACATTTTAGCACCATCTGCTGGTGTTAAAACTTGCTCTGGAAACTAAACACCAGCTTCCTCCTTCATTTTAACTTCCTTAAGGCCTACTTCTGGCTCTTATTAGGAAAGGTTAATTGCTTGCTTTTCTACTAGAGATCCCAGGATTGGATAAGTAATTCAGCTGAATGAATCATCCAGATGGAGGATACCTTCTGAGGCCATAGATCAGTGGCAACACACTATTAAAGAAATACCTCATCTACAGCTACATCCAAGGCTAAGTGCAATCGGTTTTCACTGTATAAAAATGACAACCCCCAGCCCTCATTCTTTAAGAGGTAATAGAAAGTTTTTTCCACTGATTTATTCTGTGTTCATACTGGTATTTAGACTACAGAATTATACCGTGGTATTAGAGATTTAATGTCTGGGAGCATAGTCAAAAACTGACTTGCTAGAATTACCTCTGACCGTATCCAGTTATATAATTATATTACTTATTCCATCTAATTCATCCAGTTGCTTTTTTATTTCCTTAGACTGCTTCTGGCTCAAAGCCAGGTCCTCTTTCAGAACCTCTCAGGGCACAGATAGTCTGAGAGCACTTCAGGAAATGGTCCCCTTTGGTCTCAGCTGCCTTTGTGCAGCTCCTGTCCTGAATCCATGAARCACCTTCACTACAAGTTTCATCTGTGCCTTGCTGAAGCCAAGCTCAAAGAATTCCTCTCTACAGGACTTGCCAAAGGTCTGGGTCTGAGTGACAACATCACAAAGCAGCAAGAAGCCCTTCATGGTGTCTGCAGAGGAAAAATGGGTCAGCCCATTTGAGTTCGGGCAGGTCTAGCAGGTAAACGTGCCAAGGGAATTCAGGTTGTTCACATCAAGGACTCCTGTGACATGAAAAAGTGGGAATGGACCTGRGGTTCATTTTTTTAGTCTTCCCTTTCAATGCTCAGCATGACTTTTAATGTCTCTGAGCTCCCAGCCACCACCATCCCAGCCTGCCTGTACATCTCTCACAGCCTCTGCCCTAAGGAATTCCCCCCCTCCACCTCTCCTCTGCAGCCACCAGTTTGTCTTCTCAGCTGACCTTTCTTTGTGCTGGGAACTCCTCCTCACAGGATACCYATGGTTTAAAGCTGATTTTCAGCTGTCTGAACCTTAGCAGGACATAGAGAAGCAATCTCTCAAAAAAAGTGCATTCCAGATTGCTGTGAAAAGCTGATGTAGAGGCAGCTGACAGGATGAAATGCCAGTTTACCAGCATGGGGTGTCAGGATGTTATGGGCCAGCAACAGGGCTGGGAAATGAGTTCCTTGTCCAGCAGCAGGGCTATGGGCATCCTTTCCCCTACAGAAATCACTRGGCATCAGTACAACTGGACCTTGCCATGGTCAACTTTGGCACCAGTTGCCCCATGGAATCTAAATKGCCAGGAGACAATTAATTATCTTTTGCTTCCAGTCACACAGATCAAATTAATCAAAGCTCAAACCTTGTTTGCACAGAAATTCTCTATCCTAGAGAGTGACTGAAGACTTTTCAGATTGATGTTGTTGGGTAAGTTTTCAATGTTGTGCTTAAAAGGGTCAAGTCAAAAAAGAAACCCAGTTATTTATTAGAAAAATTCGTGTGTACACCTCCCACATCCACTGCTCTGAGATGGACCTCTTAATGCCTGTAGGGGATACAAAACCTAAGGTTCTCCTAAGGCTTCAGAAGGAGGAAGAAGGCTGTGACCTTCAAAAATTATCCTGCAGAAACAGAACTACTTCCCTTTGCACATTGTTTTACAAGATAACCTTGGGAAAAGGTGCAGGGCTGTGAGCTGAAACAATTTCTTAAGAGCTGTAAAGAACCAAGGAGGCCCTTGAATATATTGAATGTATTGATGGAAAAACTGTGATCAAGAGATCCAGGCCAGGGATGGTCCCACTTGCAGCAGAGATGGTCCCACCCAGCCTCTGTGGATTGCAAAATAAAGAGGCAAATTTGGTATAATTAGTCCAATTATCTTTGCCARCAGTGATGAATGTCAATTCAAACCCATTTCTGAATTTACTTTTTTCACATGAATATCATTTATATCTAATTTCTGGCAATATCTGTGAGATTAAGAAGGAGGTTTATCAAGAAGAGAGTATTTGGGTGGGGAGGGACAAGAAGACTCTCTGCTGTTTCAGCAAAACAGAAACTGTGGAAGCAAATTAATTTGGGCAGATTTCCCATTAAAACAAAGCCAAAACCTTTTGAAACTGTCCCAATGTCTTTTCCAAAATATTTTGAACAAATGAATTCCTTTGAATTGCAATCTGCTTCTGCTTTTCAAACTGAAATGAACATACATTCAAATAAAAGGTCAAAGTTGAGATGAAAACTTTCCAAATGTCATAAAAAGAATTGCCCTGATCATCTAGATAACAGTAATGACAGGAAGCCACCACATGCCCTGGAACTCGCTGTGCACTGAGACAGCAGAGATCTCCTGAGCTCCACCACACTCACACCAAATTTGCTTTTTGGGTTGTCACAGCACTTGCAGCAGCTCCACATCRCTCCCTGTCCCTTCAGTGCCTGGTTTCATGTGTGGTCACTTTGTTAAAAACAAATTCCATATTTGCACATCTCATGGATTTCTTCACGCATTGGAAAAGAAGAAAAAAAAATTTTACATGTATAAAATATTTTAATGAAACAACTTCTGGCTTAATTATGTTTTTTTTTTCTACCCCAAGAAGTGCCAAGTAGCAATCAGCCACTCTTCAGAACCTCAAGTTGCAGCAAAGAGTGTTTCCAAGTGTGACAGGTTCTCCCCCACTCAGGAATGCTCCAGCCCTGTCCTTTGTGGCTTTGTGCCCTTCAGTCCCCTCATCCTCACATTAGGCTACATGATATACTGACAAAAAAAGAGTTTAGGTAGATGAAACAGTTTTCAGTCTGGCCAAGAATGGGTTTCACTGGATGAACAGGGATAGTGTTGGATCACCTGCCTAATCCAAATGTCCCTTTTTGTGTTCGTTGCCTRTCCACGGTTGATTATCAGCCAAGTCAAGTAATTACCCATCTTCACCTCTAACCTAACATGGACACTTTTCCTCCATGGCTGTGTTTGCTGCTGCTGGGAGAACACAAATAATCTCCTGTTCAAATTTGATATGATAAATTATATGTTTCCTCTCAGAACTAACCCAGCTTCCTCTGGAGGCAACAATAAAAAAAAAAACATTAATAAATGATGAGAGCCTTTAACAAGTATTGCTCTGGAATTTTATTAGCTCACTTCCTAACCAGCATTATTGTTCAGATAACTCCTATTCCTCCAACCTCTCACAACCAAGCTGGGAGTTTACTAAGTCTGTAATTAGTTAGTTAGTTAGTAAGTTAGTTAATTAATTAGTCAGTTAGATATTCTGACTATGGTAACCAAATTTCCATTGACTGCAGCAAATCTCTGCTTCCAAATATGCTCTTTACCATAAAACTATTTCTTAAGATGCATTTAAATCAAAATGCAGTTGCAAAACTGAAACCTGGATTTTAAATTTTTTAAGTTTATCCATGCACTCTTTCTTCCAAAAATCATCCTTTGTGATGAGAAGAGTTTTCCTCTTAAGCAAGACAAAGCTTAAGTATTAGAAAAAAGAACTACAAGTAACTTGCAGTGAAGCCATGCTTAAGGTGACAATGAATTCAGCAGCCACAAAATATTACCTTCCTGAGGGTTTTTATTACCACAATATAACCTGATAGCAGAAAAAGTGGGCTCCCTCCCCCCACTCATCATTCTGGTGAAAAAAAAATTAAAATCTTGAGCAGAAATCCCTTCAAACCATCATGAAAAGGCTTGTGCACAGCCTTGGTATAGTGCAGTGAAATTAAAAAAGATGTCATGTAGCCATGTCAGCCACATCTGTGACCCATATGGTGCATGTAACAAGAGCATATGTCTGCACCTAAAGAGAACATTATATGCTGGATAAGGCTGGGACAAATGTAAAAGTGAAGTAGAACACCTTCACATTACAAACACAGTTTGTTATTTGTGTCACATCAAAGAAAGAGTCTCTAAGAATTATTGGCCTCTGAAGTCATTTAATTATGATTAAGTGAACTAAGAACTAATGTAAATGGTATTTTATACCCCAGTGAATTAAAGTATGAGATCTAGTCAAGGTGAATAAGATTTACAGCCAAAACTCAAGCAACCTTACAGTAATTCCATGACACTTTTACTACTAGCCTAGATATTTTTGTTCTTGAAATAATTAATAGTACACAGCAAATTTTATTCTTTAGATGCTTAAAATAAACCAGAGAAAAGAGAATAAGTTGCTTCTCAAGTGACCATGCCCTTCTACTTTTATTATAAAAGGAACAAAGATTATGCAGGACAAATAGATTTTACTAAAAAAATGAAAGCAAAATAAAAAATAAGCATAGTAGAATGCTCACGAATCTCTTCCATTTGGACTAAATCTRACACAGATTAAAGTCTCAAAACTCATCTCTGGCTAATCCCAAATACCTGCCTGCCAAAGAACATATTTGTYATGCTGAGACCCTATGCATAATAGGAGCAAGTCAAATCAGCCAACTCACTTTAAAGGTACTAATGGTCTTCTCACAGATTTTTGAGGAAAACTGTTCCCAGGTATTTGCCTTCAAATAGAATTAAGAGTGTCCAAGCAGAAGTGCATAACATATCAACGAATGAATAGTTACATTTCACAGCTTTTCCAGCTGGAAGTAAACTCATTTTCCAGTGACAACTGTTAATCCACTCTCTTTGAGAGTGGCTGTTTGAAAGGCTCCAGGTAAGGAACAGAAACTTGGCTGGCAGAAGAAAGTACCAGATGGCTGCTGGGATGGGAAAAAAATTGAAGGGAAGAAAATGGTGAAATGTGAGTTGTAGAAATAAGGATCAAATCACAATCACAATGTAAGTAGAGAACCAGAGCCTCAGGTTTTAACAGGAGCCATGTTTGCAACGAAGCATCTCTGCAAGGCACAAACTGGACAGCCTCGAGAGGCCCTTAAAAAGCAACAGAGCATTAACAAATTGCATAAATTAAACAAATAAAGAGTGCTCTTTCAACAGTCTCTTTTGGCTCATGTGGCCATATACTTTTGCACAAACTGATCCCCCTGTACCTCTTACACATAAGCTGTGTAATTTTTCAATCTTTTAACAAAACTTTAAAATTCCCAATAACCTATTTAGGAATCAAAAGGATCAAAACCCACATGCTAGAAAAGTACTAACTGAAATGGCCATGTTGAGATAGTAGACCTTGTCTTTGGTAGAAAATCATGTGGAAGAAAAGGAACTGTGGGGCCAAAATGGAGCTCTTAATATAAAACATGTAACTGAATTAGGAGCACTGAGGAGAGAGTCTGGATTATAAAACACAATCTTGATTCATTGATCACCTCCTTCTGGCTCTGGACACTAAAGTTAGTAACCTTAAATCTGTCTCATTTTAACTTGCCTTCAGAAATACTGTCCTAAAGGAAGCTACTAATACTCCAGTAACATACATGAGTACCCAGATTTATATAAATTTTGGATATTTGTAAAGTAGCCACTAGCAGGGGACAAGCACAGTGATTGTGGGATATAATCCCCTTAAAGAACAGGGCCACCACTGTCAGCTGTGCTGGGTCACAATAGCTCAGGCCCCCATTTTATAACCATCCTGATAAATTTTGGTTTAGGGGGGTTTCTTTCAAACAGCTACTGCTAAAGCTGTTTGGGAAATAATGAGTTCTGCATTTCCCACAGCAAACTCAGCACAGTGTGGTTGTACTGACCTAGCTCAGACACCYGGGCTCATCACAGCCATTCTTATGATGCCTCAGGATTTTGGATTTTATATTTTTCATATATTTGTAATCCTGCAGTTCTTTAGTGTATAATTCTAAACTCCATATACAGGGCTAGCTGCTATCTTCCCATTTTGGTGAGACACAACAATTCCTCTCTAGGCCTGGCAATCAAGGACACCTCACTGTCACAGACCCTGAGAGATGGAAACAAAAGTGAGTTTGGGAGGAGGAAACTGAGGGTAAATTACTTTATTACCTGAAGGTGTAAGTGGAAAATTAACCCCCAATATGCAAATGGACCCAAAAAAAAAGTGAAAACCCCTGACCTGTGGTCTATTTTGGCTGTAGCCCCTGGGGGAGCTCTGTCTGTCCTGAATGTATCTATCTGAAGGCCCTCCAATAAATATAACTGATTTTATTCTCTTAATTTTGTCTGGTCTCTGTTTTTAGGYASCACCAAAAGGCATCAGTCACACACTTCTGACATCTTTTCCTAGGCACTGCACTGCAGACCAGCCTTCCAGAATAACCCCATTTTCCCCTGCCTTTCCTTCCATTAGCTGATCCTCAGCCTGACTGGTATGAGAGACTTCATTAAAACATTCCAGTTGAACTGAACTAGCTGATTCTTCCTGCCAATGAAATTGCTTTTGAGAAGAAGTCTGTGTAAAAGACCAGCACCTGGAGAGAGGAGATTGCTCAGGGGATTGGTAACAGGCTGTGGAATATTTAATCTCTAGGGCACTGGCTCCAATCCAGAGTCAGGACCAAACGAGAAGCATCAGTCTCTTAGGCAGGCTGCCACACAACACCTTTAAAAACCAGAGAGCTTCACTCAGGAGAGCCCTCACCAGCCCTCTGCTGAGAAATCTTCTCCTCTCTCCAGTCTGAACCTCACAGCTCCGACAAGTTGGAAGGCTTTAATTCAGAAACGTGCAAAATGTTATGCCAACACAGAACAAAAGTTTTAGTGCAACGGCCTGAGCAATGCCATGAACTAGATTTAGTGGTCTTTCAGAGGAGGGCTGTGTAGGCTCATGATTTTTCTGTTCAAAATAGTCCCGCTATAACACAAGAGACAAATGACAGCAGTTCTCTATGCCCAGAGCAGTTATGCCAACAATCTTTAATTTCCTCCATACTGAATATTTATTGATCAATAATCCAACTAAAAATCCTTAATAATGGCTAAGTATAAAAAGGAGAAAAGAATTTTAATGGAAATTAAAACTTAGGGACCATCGAGACTTTAAAAATCACTTAAAGCCAAATGACACAATGGAAGTTGAGTCTGTTTTAAACAAAAGACATTCCCCTGCACCTTTTCCTATACGCAGCAGCAGCAGCTGGCTGCTCCTTCTCTGTGATGGCATTGGAAAGAAAATTCCTGTGCCACCCCCTTCCCTCCTCCTGCATTGTCATTGTCCACAGCAGATTTCTTCACACCCTTCATTACTCCTGATCCCCTTACTATTTGAGTAAGGACCAAATTATTTCCATTTGATGTTTGTATCACTGTTCATCTCAATGAAAATCCAGTAACTGCCTCTATTAGTGACTGAGGAGGTCTGTGACTGTACAGTATCAGTGAAAGCACAGCTGGAGAAATAAAACCCATGTAAATAGCTGAAAAGATAGGTAAAAGTCTGGGCAGGGATCCAAAAACACTAAACTACAGACTCCTAACATCTGGTTCAGGGTGGATTCCAAGAAAGACAGAAAGAGAGAAAAAGAAAGACAGGGGGAAAAAAGAATTGATTTATCTGTAGAATTTTTACATAAGGTTTTCATTTAATTTTTTAATTCATCAAAACTTTTACTCAATTATTGTGGTTTAATTTTTTCACCTTACTGCATCCTGTTGCTTCACTCAGAAGGAAGCAGTGCCTTGGATAGGAGTTATAAACAGCCCTCGGTTTTATACTTTCATACTTTCATATTTTATTGTCATAAGAGCAATTACAGGTAAAAACCTCTAAACCTTATTGTTCAGTCTCTCTTTGTTTTCAGCTAGGACTGGGTTTATGACACATCATGAGAATCCTGTAGTGATTTCATGGCCTTTCAGACAAATCATCACAAGAGAGCTAACCCTGTCAGCTTCTCAGCCTGTCCTGAGCACCAGCTCAGCCTGTCTGAGCAAAGCCCCCCTGGCTGCRCACCCACCTGGGCTCCACCCCTGCTGTGTGAGGAGTATTTTCTGCTTTGAGCACTTTTATTAACTGAGAGCTTCTGCTGAGGACTTCAGAGACAACATCATTTTCAAAAGCTCACAGATGACTCAAAACCATAAGCTCCCTGTTTTTGAGGGATGTTTCCACTCTTAATGTACTGGAACTCTTTCCAAACTCCTGCCTCCCCAAGATAAAAGAGCAGATCACCCATCCCACACAGGACTGCCTGTTCTGGCCACACAGAACGCCCCAGGCTATCAATGCTGTCACTGTGCCCTGCTGCAGGTAGGACTCTTCCCTCCAACTGCTGCCAGTGGCATCCAAACCTCAAAAACTGCACCCACAAGAATCATTAAATGCACAAATGAGATAATGAGAAGCTCTGAAAAGTCTCCAAACAATTTCAAATTTGCCTACTTTGTGCTTCAGCACTGCCTCACTCAGAGCTGAGCTGTGAGTGTTTGTGTGCTTTCCAAGTGTTATTACATGCACACAAACACAGAGAAATAAATTCACATAGGGTAACTGTGTGATTCTCCTGCCTGAGGACTAATTCCCCACTACATTTAGGCAAGGTGTGCATTTTCCTACTTTCTCCTCTCTCCAAACAGAAAGAACGTTCAAGAYAGAGTTCAGGACTTGGCACTGAGCAAGTGCACAGCCAGGCTGGACACAACTCTCTTGTCCCTTCACTCCTGCTGTGCCCTGGCCACAGGCACCCCAGGACATATTTTCACCAGAAAACCTTTGATGCAACAAGGTAGCACCTTCCAGGTGGTACAGACTGCCAGGATGATGGCAGCAGGCCACCACTCCTGCCTCTGAATCTGTGATGAGCTTTCCACTCAGGAAAGGAGGCAATGACATTACTGAAAGGGAAACACCTTAGGGCAGTGACAGGTAGGGAGGAGATGGATTCTGTCCCTCACAAACAAAGTCCCTGAGAAATAAGAAAACTACAGTCCTTGAACATCAATGCAATTAATTTTTTAAGTACGGTGCCTAAAGGCAAAAATTACATATGCATATCATTCAATCCTGAATTCTTTTCTTGAAACTCTCTTTTAATCGTGCCAGTTTACAGGACCGTCTTTTCTACCTGCTCCCAGCTTGCCACCACAGAAGATCAGCTTTGTCCCCCTACCTGCCCTTCCCCTGCCCACACCCTCTCACTTCTCCCTTCACCTCAGTCCTGGCTTGAAGTGACCCTTAGGAAGCACACTAAGCTCTCCAGACCACCAGAAAACAACTGACTTTCACTCTGAAAATACTTGACTGATGCTCCACTGCCCCAGGCAGAAGGAGGAGAATAAAGCAGCTTGCTGCATAGTTGACAAAGCATGAGTGCTTTGAAAAATGACTGATGGGCCCTCCACCCCATACCTTTGTGCTACCCACATCAGTCTACAGGAGTATTTTCACACCCAGGCACCCAGATCACACACTGAACGAAAGGAACCTGTCCCAACTGAGAGAGGCAGCTTCAAATCAAACAGCATCTCCCTCCAGGATACACTAACACCACTTCATAATAGAAGTGACAGAGAAGTTGCATGAAATGCCCTGCTTCAATCCAGCACCTTTTGCCCCATTTCCTGCAGTTATTAGAATCTTCTGCAAACAAGTAATTTGGCAGAAAACTAACTCCAAAACACAGGACAGGACAGAAAGTTTTCACCTGAAGTTGTTTGCAAYGGGTTGGAAAGCTGGTTGGTTTGGAGAGTGCAGGTATCAGCTGACACACAGCTTTKGATTAAAAAGGGGGCAAAGRAAGAGAGGAAAAATGTCTAAATTCAGCCTTCAGCATCTGACTGGCCCTGTCAGGCAGAATTAATTAAAGCATTTCACAAATAGTTACATTAGATTAGGTAAAAATATAGCATTATATAGAATGCATTTTTGCAGCCTATGAGGCRCTTGAAAAGATGAATCAAGACAGTCAAAAGCAGATTTATAGCCTTCCTTTATAAGGTTTCTGCTTTATAGGCAGGTCTCTAGACAAACAGGCCAAAACCCTCCCCGAGACACTCCGGCTTCATCCCGTGCAGTGAAGGCACCACACCAAGTCAGGCAAGTTGAAAGGAAGTCCCTTTTTTCTACATCTCAGCCCTTTGGCTTTCCACCACCTGGACACCACTTTTAAAACGATGACCTCATCATTTATCATTTTACCTTTCATTGCTTTACTTAATACATGACCTGCTCAGTAAAATATTTGCAGACTTGGTACTCTGGTGCTTTATCCCATTGCAAAGGCACGCATAACATTTCACATCTCTCTCCTGCAGGTGGTCCTCTGTTCTGACTCAAGGCCAAGCAGAATATAAAGTTAGGCCAGTTCAGCAGTGCAGGGGAAGGCATCTGAGCTGAGGGAGGGGAGTACAGTAACTAGAGATGCCAGTTGTGGCTATACATTTCAAAGATAGCACTAATTTATTTATTTGGCTTACAGTGACCAAATCCATCTGTCCAGTACAGATGATCTACCACAAGATGTCTAAGAATCACTACAAATCAACATTTTTTTATTCAAATTGTTCACATATGTACCAAGGAGCCAAAGAAAGGTGTATTAATGGTCCAGTTCTTTCAGGCAATTCCACTCCATTAAATATTATGAGTACACATGTCTGGGAAGAAGAAGAACAAAGGCAAAGAGTTTCCCAGTTTATTTTTAGAGTGTTAAACGTGCAAAACATAATGCATTTTTATTCAATTTCTCAATTTTTTTCTTCATGCCAATAAAATATTTCCTGTGCTAGATGATCTCTCTCTCTTAATAGTTCTACACCAGATGATCTGTTTGCAAGTATCCTCAGACACAGTGATTTTGATTTACAACCAGCAAACAGAATGTATCAATGGAAGTACAGRCAGAGTTTCAGTGCAGGCAGGAGGCTTTTCTTTGCAGCTTATTTACAGWACACATTTGCCCAACTGGTTTTGAKTTCTATTTATATTTCTCACTAAGAACATAGATGTGAAATGTGTTACTTACGGCACTGAGGTCCTGGGACTTCTGTCACTCTCAAAGATGACACCATGAACTGGCCCTCAGTGACACAGAGGTCCCTCCCAGAGGGATTCTGACCTTTCCAAAAAGGAGCAGAGCAAAGAGTCAGAAAGGAGACTCCTTCTGAAGTCCAGCTTTCAGAAACACATCCCTTCAATGCTGGTACAGAACCTGCCTGAGCAAGGACTGGCACGAGAGCAAAAGGGCAGAAGAAAAGACACACAGGTGACAGAATCTAAGAGTGAAAAGTGCCTTACAGAGCTCTGTATTATGAAAGGCTGCTAAGGAGATTTTTGGGTGCACAGTGACTGCCTTTCTATTCTTTCCCTTTTTTTCAAAGCCTCAGCTATTCTGCTCTCAAATTAAGAACTGGCTTCAGCTTTTAGAAAGACATGAATAATAATAAAACCATATTGCTGCACACATGACTTATGATTAAGCAGCTCTCTGGGTTATATACAGAGGAAATGTCTGAAAAGGCACTGGCTGACACTTATCAGAGAATTTGGAAATGGAAATTACAGCAAAAGAAAGTAAATTAGCCAAGAATTTTAAAAGAAACAGGATATAATGATCAAATAGATGACATCAAATTAAAAACCCAGATCAGGAACCAATGCACCGACCTCAGGAAGACATGCTCTCAAGCTGGTGACATCATATTTATATATGTCCWATGCCATTCAGACATTTTCTGGTGGTTTCATTAAAGATACAAAGCACATGATTTCGAACTCCTGGGGTTTTTGTCTGTGTTGTATATCATCACCAGTTTTCCGGGCTTTTTAGGTTACTGAAGTAAGTCCACATTCATAATTCTGTTGCTCAGATTCTACTTCATGTCAGTGTCAGAAGGGAGAGCTTTCCAGCAGTTTGCTGGTTGTGAAGAAAGAGTACAGCATTTTTCAAGACATGAGTTAATGAGTCACAGTGTTTGTGTTTCCCAAATAAATTAATAACAACAACTAACAATTCATTCCTAAAGTTCCTGCATGCCCACAATTGCAGTGGAAGCCAGAAATGCTTTGCAGCTCTGGAAATGAAAACTGTCCTCKGCTCTTTCCAGCAGAAATTATCACAGATGAATCCAATGATGGTTAAACAGGGACACTTAAAATCTTTGGAAACCAAATTTTAAAACTAGAAATACTAAATCAAAAAAGCACAGTAAGCTTGTTTATAGAACAGTCTTCTGAGACTATTAGTCCCTTTGCATGCACAACCTGCCATTAAGCATGAACTTATTTATTAAGGGTATTGCCATTGACAACACTACCGTTAGAATTGTTACCAATCATTCCCAACAGAATATTGACAGCATGGGTAGAACAATCCAAGCAGAAAAATGCTCACTTTTGTGGAATCACCAGCACCTGGCAAGAAAAGCTGAAACCTGAACTCATGTCCTGGATAAATATTTTAGATGTGTATAGGTATTCTTGGTACCTAAAGCACATCTGCATGCAAGGATCTCAAGGGTTTGGAGGGGCTGTTTGTTTGGGGGGTGCTTTTTGGTTCTTTTGGGTTTTTTTGGGTTTTTTTTCAACAAGCTGAGATAGCATTYCCTTCTCTGTGGGAAGGGAAGAGGCAGTAACAAAAAATCAATGGCTGCTCGATTTTGTAGGAATGTGCTGTGTGAATCTTTCTGATCATTCTGAATCCATTMACATAAAGTTTTCCGAGCTGCAAGATAACATGAAGAAATTCACTGTTGTTGAAAATTCTTTTGACAAATGGTTCAAAGAATGGGGTATCACTGGTTGAAAACCAGTATCATAGTAAAACCAGTATTGATGGGGTATCAGCAAGGTTGAAAACCTTATTGATGGCTCAGGACAGTGCCCAGGTTTGCTCAGCGTGAGGCATTTCAGTGCAAACAGCAGCAGCCTCGTGTGCCAGGCTCAGCCCTCCAGCACCCACACTGCTCCAGTTTCCTGGGTGGGCAGCTTGGAGGAGCTCAGTTCAGGAAGGTACAGTAACACACAAAGCCACCGGGGCTCCTGCAGCTGCCACACAACTGCCTTAACTCTGCCCTGACAGAAATTTCCCGGGCCCGGCACTGAGCTTGGCCATGGCAAGCAGAGCCCCGAGCCCGCAGCGTGGGTCAGGGCGGGAGCCGGAGCCCAGGGCAGCCGGCGCTTCACCTGTGCGGGGAGAGGAAGGCAGGGCAGCCGGGGTTATGTAAGCAAATTCCCGGCTGGAATGTGCAGAATGTACACAGAGGGTGTGCCGGGCAGCCCGGGAGATGGGGCCAGGCAACACAGCCCATGGGCAACGGGTTCCCTGGCAAAGGCGTTCCCAAAGCGCAGCTCGTGTTCTCTGCCCTCGCACCGAGACACAAAAGTCATCAGATACAAGCAGGGACAGCACAGTGAACTATTTAATGATACTAAGATAATCATGAATAAAACAGTCAACGTTTCTCCAGCGGCCTCATCTCCTTCCTGAAAGGTAAGACTTCTGCAATTGTTGGCAAAAATAGTGCAGGCAAGATATACAATCAAAGGTAAAGAAAAAATCTCACACCATTTCCTGAGCAGTCTGGGTTTTAGGCTCTTGCTACTTTGGATTTTTTCCCATGACTAATTAACACATCCCTTCCTTAAATCTACTCAAAACCCCAAGCAAGCAAAGGCAAAAAAAGAGAATATTTCAGTATTCAATGAGTCTGCTGTAACCACTGAAATGCTCCTTTTGTTTTTCTCCTCAGGTGGCATTTGAAGCAATCAAACCCAACTGGTAAAGGTATTGAAAGTAAGTCTGCTTTAAMTTTACAGATGTTTGTAAAGCAAGTGCTTATGAAATCATGGAATAAAACCTCATCCAGCTGAGAGACAGATTTATCTAACTAAAAAAACCTGAGGGATCTGAGTAAATTTGTGTGTTGAATACATTTACTAGGTACTTGACCATTGGCTTTGCAGACCTGCTGTGGGCATCCAAAGTGTGCCTGAATATTCTCTGACTTCAGTACAAAGTGAGTTAGGGGCAGAATTCCACTCCTGCACAGCTCCAGCACTGCATCCTGTGAGTGTTTTGTGACTGCCAACAAGAAATCCGAGTTAAACTATCTGCAGTGGTACTTGAACTAGCTCTACTGATCAGAACTAATTATAAGAAAAGTTCACACGTTGAATGTCAAAGATGAATCCACAGAGGAAATATAACACAYGAAACACATGTTCCAGACATGCTGTTCAAAACAAATCTGAAAAAAATAAGGTCAAGGCACCTGGAATATTTCTCACAGAGATTCTGCAAGCTAAGTAGTGAAGTGGCGTTAAATAAATTACATGGTTTCAGATTACTCACTCTGCAGCTACAGACTACAGAAGAGTCTGGCTCTTTGGGGTACCTGCTAGAGCACAACAAAAGTGTCTGGAGAAACACACAAAGAAGAGCAGAAATTCTCARTACTGTGTAACTCTTGGCCATGACTTTCTTTCTGTTTCACAAACAGCAGTCTCTTCTTCAGGAGCAGGATGTTGGGTGGACTCACTAAGCAGCTCTGTACTGAGAAATTGAGAACAGAAGCCTTAGCAGGAACTGGACACAGACATGCAGGTTCACAGGCTTCTCTGAAGCCCCCTCACACCAGCTCTGGGCAGAACTCAGTGCAGGACTGGGCACTAAGGTAAATTTAATTTAGAACCAGATGTATATCCCAGAATTTGGTTAATTTTGCAGGTCCAAAGCTTTACACAATTGTGAACCTATTTCCTGAGGTAACAAAAGGAATTGTTCACCATGCATTCAGCTTCTGTTAGAAAAGAGATCCCAAATTCTTCTGGAAATTTCATATTCTCAAGTGCCATTTTTCATAGAAATGGCCTCATTTTGGAGTTCATAGACAGCGGAAAAAGCAATAAAACCTTTAGATGCAAGGTGATTTGTCATCTTGCTAGAAATACTTTACCACAATTCTAATTCACCACCATCCCAGGAAAGGCTGCCTATAACACACTGAGAGCCAGCTTGGGCTGAGAGCCAGCAAAGCACTCCAGCATGAYTTCAGCTTTCACTGTACCACTGCCTGGAGTGAGATGACTTAAAAACCATTACAATTAGAAAGCCTAAATGGCTAATTTAGAGCCTTGATGTGAACTTCCTAGAGTGAGTATCACAGCACACAGCTACACCATTTTGAGTTTATAAAGCCCTGCCACATGGCCCAACCTCAGCAAGGCCCTACGGATGAGCTCCTGGTGAATTACATGGGAATGGACAATACTTGCAAAAGGCCTTCAGCAGAGGCCTTTGTATTCAAGAGTCTTTTATCCCACTGTAGGTGAGAGTATACTTTATACATCCCAGGAGGAAAATAACTTAGTCAGAAAGCTCTCAAGGAAAGATAAAGARTACAGACAGAAAAGCTATTGTGCATGAATCCAGGTGGAATCATAAGTCTTTCTCAAAATGCTGAAAGAATAAATCCCTCTTCTACAAACTACAGGAAAAGATGTGGTTCCCATACATATCTGAGTGGCAAAGCAACTTCCCACATAGTCACATCTGCCTCCTTTTTCCTCTGTTCCATTGCTTAAATTCTGCCATGAGAGTAAACACAAGAGGGGGCAAGGGGCTGTATAGGCACCTGGTCAGGGCAAGGAGAAAAGGAGGGAAGAGGATTTGTACCTTAGGTATTTGCATATGAATTTGGCTTCARCCTTCACAGCATTTACATGCCTTTGAACACTTTCTGTTTCTTTCTGCATTCTTCACTGCTCCATTTTATTTATTTTCACCTTCTGCTTCTCAGATCTCCTGCCAGACTGCTTATTTAATTCTACTTGCTGCACTGAAAACACCATTGTTGTCATCCAAATTAATCCCTGAACATAATAAAAACCTCAAAATAGCTCAGACAACCAGTTTTCCATCCTTTGGTCTCACTTCAAGTACAGTATAAAAAGCCAGGACTTGGGAGCTCTGRCAGTTTACACAGGACTAGTCCTAGGTACATGGCATTTTAGTAGGCACAGGAGGCTTTTCCTCCTCCACCAATCTTTTCCTTTCACCAGCTGAGACTGCTCAGAGTCCCCCACCATCTCCAGCCCAGTTATCCCCTCTGCCCAAGTAATCCATTGAAAGACTTTATGGTTTTCAAATAAACTTGGTACTTTTGAAATATTGCCTTCTGTGACAGGTTAGTTGAAAAGCAAGATAAAGTAAGATTACTTTTGCTTTTAGGGATGAGGGAAGGGAAGCATCTCCTAAGAGTATGTGCTGAAGCTGCAGGACACTCTGGCTACAGATGTCCTGTTGGGTTTTCTATGTTCCTCTCTGTTCCAACTGCACAGTGGAAAAAAAACATAGGGAAAATAAGACCAGACAAAAAAAGCCAAGACAACAAAATAGAAAAGAAACATGATAGCACCAATATTTTCCCCAAACCTGTATCACCATTATCTGCCCTCAACCTTTTTCTCTTGCAGTCTTCCCAGAGATGAGAAGGGCTCTGAAAAGATTAAACACCCTTTTTCTTTCTGGCTTTGTCCAGTCTCTCAGTTGTGTATTTTTTCAAGGATTGCTCACTGATTACCCTTCAGTGTTTTTAGTTTCCTTGATTTGAACTAGATTGCAAATAAATACCAAAATGTGAGTTTAACAATGCATAGTGAGAAAAATATTCACTTGAAATATAAGCAAAACAAGCACACTGGGAGTATAATAATTTTTGAMGCTGTTTCTAACTTCCAAAGGGCTACTTTAGACCTATTCCTACAATCTGCATGACTCCCATTTGATTTTTTCACACAGAATTCACAATTATTCCTACCATTTATGTCATCCAGTAGCACTTCTAAATTAGAAAACCAGACTGGAACTTCAGCAGGCTGTCTGAGTATTAACCAATCTCAGCTCCTCTGCTCTGACAAAGCCCTGGCTGAGAGATAAAAAAGAATCACATACCTTACTTGTTAAGAGCTATTCATGCCAACTCTTCCTCTTGCTGCTCTGCACTAATCACAAATTAGAAAGCATTTTCATGTTGTCAACACAGAGACCTTATGTGAATACAGATATGAGAAATAAACCAAAAAGTATCAAAATCTTTGAACGTATGCTTATGCTAATTTAGCAAAGAATTAATTGGCCAGAATTTATGCAGGCAGCTCTCCAGTCTGTGGATATGTAAGATACTATTTTAACAGTGTTTTTTTTRAAAAGTGAATGTTAACAACAAAAAGTGTGATTAAAACCAAAACATTTTAAGCATCCATTTTTTACAGTCTCTTGATTTTGCCATTCACTGATTTGGGGAAGCCATACTGTAGTTTTCTGCTTCATTTTCTGTTCATACCAGCTTCCCTTTTTAGCTCTGACACTAAACACAGCAGGACTGCATTTAAATAAAAACAGGAGGTTTCCAGAGCTATTGTGGATGTGTTTTTCAGCTCAATGTATATTCCCACTCATATCAGACTCTGTAAAAAACAAAACAAAAAGCCAAGTCTAACCCACATTTTAATCCTAAAATATCTGCCAGTCRTCCTTTAATCCTGAAAGATAAACCAGAATAAGATCATTACATTTATGCAGAGTAAAAAGCCCTCCTAAAACAAAGCCTTATAACTCTGGGGAGTTTCCCTGAGTATTTTGCCACACACTGAAATAGCCAATTGCTTCAGGAGGTCTGAGGCACGAGCAAAAGTTCAACACTGACATTTCCAGCCTCAGCAGAAAAATTATTCTGTCATTTGAAGAAGTATTTACCACCTTGTAGCTGCTCTTTCCCATGGCAGTGTTTCTATCCTCTCAGAACTGTTTAAGAGGGATACTCTTCCTTATTTTAACTTGGCTGCCATCAATAAGGGCTAACTGATAGAGAAGAAAGTAATGTGCATAGCTGCCTCTCCACAGCTCTGGAATCCTTTGAACTAGAAGCCCCTCAAAGCTTTCACTGAAAGGCAGATTTTTGCACTTGGACTGGGGCTGATATCCTTGAAAGCATAATATTTACATTCTTTCTCTTTTATATTGCTTTTCCTAAATGCTTCCATGAGACAGTTAAAAATAGAAGGTGAGACACTCGAGCTGCACAGAAGGCAATGTGTGCTCCCCATGGTTTCTCTGTGCCTGTTCCTTTTTGATGAGTAGGGGAAATACCTCCTAGGTCAGTCCTGCATCTCYTCCTGCTCCTGCAGGGAAGGTTCCTCCACTGCAGCTCTTCACCCTGGCTCACACCCAAGAGGCTGCAGGAGCTCCTGCCCGGGTTATGTAATGAAGGATGCTGAGAGCTTCACGGGCTGACCTGGAAAACTCAACTGGCTCTTCCCTGAAGGATCTATTTGAGATCCTGCCTCAGTTTATGTGACTTCCACATCACCTCCTCTGCCATCCACGCCCCGTGCTGGAGGTTATCTGACATTGCAGCACTTCAGCAAGACTTCAGGAATTGGCTTTCCTACTGCATGTTGTCAATATACTTTTCAAGCCAATTGAGTTGTCTTTTCAATGTCACTTTCTTAAGGTCTCCTTGAGATGAATTACTATTCATCTCTTGAATACTGTAGTCTAATACAGAAAGAAGTTTCATCATATCCTGGGCCTTTCCTCTCAGAAAGTTGTGATCTGCTTACTTTGGGGACTCTCCAAACTCTAACCAGCACGGGAAGAGCAAGACCTGTCACTCACCTTGATGTAGGATACAGCTGAATAGACAGAAGGAATGGTTCTTGAAATCTCTAGTCCCAGTCACCATTTCTTTATAAATAGTATTTTTATGGTTTRCAAAGCAGCAATGTTCACATGCATCTGGTGTTTTTTCATTCCAAATGCATTTCTCTCCTATAAATAATGTTTAGATCTGTTTGAYTGTATTTCAACAGTGAAAAGGCAAATGTGACTAAATTATTTAACTGATTTTACTTCTKCCTTGCTTTATTTTTTGACTGATTTTTTTTTACTGCTCTTTGTGCTTGATTATCCTTTCATTTTGTCTGCCAAATGACCTCTCAATTTAGATTCCTTCTCAAATCCAGTAATTTCTTCACCTCTATGCTTTCCTTTAAATGCAACCAATGGCTTGTCTCTTTCAGGCTTTAAATCTTTTCACTAGGCCTACATTCTCAGTGTTTATTTGTATAATATCTTATTAATTTGCAATCCTTTGARAATTCTTACTAATATTTTAGTAGGTTTTTTTCCTCTCACACTTAGAAGATGATACAATGTTTGTCTTTTGAAGCCAGRGAGATAAAACAGTGATCCATAACTCCATGGACAAAGCACAGTAGAAAAATCAGCAGGTTTCAGCCAGAAAAACTAACAATCAAGAACTTTTTGGCAGGTCTGAATTTTAACTTAAAGCTGCAAAATACATCATTTGAGACAGTTTCAAGTCTTGACCAAATCTTTACTGGAAATTACAGTAGCAAAACAAAGCAGAGTCTCCTGAGACACCCTCACATCTCAGTTAACAGAGTTAATCACCTGGCAGCTTGCAAGCATTTATTTCACGTAAGAGGGAATGTTCCAGATGATTCTGGAATTTGATGGAAAAGATTGTTGAATTCAGTAATATTCAAACTCTGGCAGCATTAGCCAGTGTCAAACTTKCTGGGTCCAAAATATTATTTCTCTTCAAATATTATTTCCTTCTCATGGAGTTTAAACTCCATGAGGCTCCAGCTTACACTTGTTCTCTGCAAGACCAACTGGCAAGAAATTTCACAGACAAAGCCCAAACAATTCACCCTGGGGCCTCACCATAAACAAAGTCATATATGAATGCTATTTTTATTACAAAAGCTGTAAAGATTTCCTGGAAGCTCATCTGTGAAGCTGCTGAATGCTACATACCTAGCCGAGGTTTCCATCACACTGCCTCCAACTCCATGGACTTTCCAGGAGACAGGAAGATTTTGAACATCCTATTCCAGCAGTGGTGCTTAGGTTGAAGGAGAGTATCATTAGCCAGAGTTTAATGCATTTCTTATTCTGATCAAGCACTAATTTTTTTCTTCTGGAGATGGCAGTAGCATCTATGCCCAGATCACTTAATTGCCTTTCTGCCTTTTCATTTGAGCGCCTGGAGAGAATAATTAAGAAGAGAAGATGTGACAGAGAGAGAGAGAGAGACACACTTTTGCAACACATGACAAACAGATTTCATTCTGTCTTCTCCCCATTTTACATCCTCAACACAAGTCATGTCTTCATCTCTTCTCCAGTTTGCTTGGCAATCATGGCTGCTGTCAGTCACCTGCACAGAGAGGTCACAAGCTCTGAAAAACAGTASGTGCTCAATCATACAATTCTCATGAAGCTGACCTTTTCAAACAAATTGATTTTATTCTTCCACATCAAGCTTGCATTAAGAATATCCCAGCAGAGAAATACAGCTGAGGAARTAGAGCCCAAACACCATATGGGCAAGCTGCAACAATGCCATTAATCTGCCCACCTGCCTGTCCTGCCTCCTCCCACCCCAGCCCCACATCAACCCCAGATCTTTCAGATGTCTTTAATGTTTAGTTAAACAAAGAAGGTCTTTTCCTCTGTTCCAAGTCTTTCAGTTACTTGCCTAAATAGTTCTAAGTGACAGTTTTTTACATACAGCTCTCTGCCTCCTTTCCAGCATTATGCAGACCACCCAACACTCAGCTCCTTTGCCCTCCCTTCTCCTCCTACAGCTGGTTGCATCTTGGGTTGAAATTTCTCAGAGGATCAAACACCACACGTGTTCCCCTTGTAATAGATTCAGCATGTAACAGACGAAGCCCTGATCCAAACTGGTCCTTGGATGCTATCAGAATACAAAGTGACACCATATATTTTTGGTTTTAAAATAAGCTTCTGATTCATGCTCCCCCGGTATTGGCAAGGCCACGTGAGTGTGACAGAAATAAACCGTGTGACCTCCATATCAGCGGGGGATCTGCTTCAGGTTGTGCTCACAGAGCAGAAATGGGAGAAGGGGAAGCCAAGCAGGCAGCACTTCAATCTCTCTCCTTCCCCTCTGTGCTATGCCCAACCCTTTCAGGGTTATGCTTCCACCCTCCAGGCCTTCCTTCAGGCCTAAACTTCTGTTTGCTTCACAGCATCTTCCCAAAAGATTTCCAAATTCTACAAAATGGGCAGCATTCGTCAATTTTTTCTTAAAATCTACAGAAGAGTGTCAGAGAGCAAGCTACTGTCAAGCAGGCAAGCTCTAAATGTCTTTCCAAACACAGATTACTTTGTTAAATAAAAAGCATTTCAGAGCCAAGGAATGATCCTGTTTATTTTCTTATCTCCTTGATGAAACAGAGCTAATTTCTCTCACGTTCAAAGAGATTGCGTTCAGAGAGAGCTCCGTTTWTAGAACTGCAACTCCTAACATCGCCATTAGGTTCTCCCTGCAGTTTAAACTTCTGCCAGCAAAATACAGACAGATCTGCTGGGTGTGGTCTGATGCCCATCCAGGAGGTCTCTCAAACCATATGTTTCTAATGGTTCTAATCTATGATTGAATCAATCTAAAAGAACAAGAGCTGTGTGAAAGRAGAAAAGGACTTTATCTAGAAATGAAAGAAATTCAATCAAATGTCATTTTCTGAGATTTAAAAGGTGTTACATCTCCCAGCAGGTGCTAAAGACCGGAAAGCCTCACTCAGTGATCAGTGCTTTCCCTCCTGTGTACATACRGAGCAATGGGTTCTGCTCCTCATCCACAAACTCCAAGAGCAGTGAGCAGCTCTTGTAGCAGAAAATATGAAAGAATTTGCCTTAAAAAAAAAAAAAGKATAAAAAAGAAAAAATAGACCCTCCCAAAAAAATCTCAGTTGTCCTTTGGAACCCTTTAGAAATCCACTTGTTACTCTTTTCTTCGTGTTTCCAATTGTARAAATGTTGAGAATTACAGGGCAGTAGGCAGGTTTGAGCTGTGTGTATGATGTGATGCACTCATTTGTGCAGAGGTGCAGGTTTACTTACAAAAGAGGTACAGAAGTTGCAATGATAGTGTCACAACATTCTAGGGGAATACAATAACATGCAAGTGCTGTACCTCAAGTACTTGMGATAAAAACCATTCAAACAAGGAAATAGGCTGTTCAGAATAACTGTTTCTAACCGAAAAATGATGTACTTGATTGTTGTGTAGTGGCACCAAATTACAGCATCCAAACTTGGAGATCCCACATAAAATCTCCTATACCAGRAGCTCATACTAAGGGAATAAATTCACAGCTGAGGCATTTCTAGTCCTTGCCTGATACCTTCCTCTGGGCTCACCCTCCCCTGGCCTGGGCAGTGCTTCCTTGACACCTCATGGCKTTTGCCTGGCTCTGCACCAGGCAGGTACAGCACCTCTGGGCCCTTCTCTTGTTGCCTAGGGAAGTGTCCTGAGGACACGGCTGTGCCCTGAGCACCCAGACAGGAGGACAGAGCCCAGTCAGTGCAGAAGGGTGCCAATAAACACTTCAGGAGAGGCACCAATAAACACTTCAGGAGACAGGCTCTGCCAGGAGAGCAGCTCTGCTGGTGTCCCTGAGCTCTGAGCCCCGCCCTGCTGCATCCCTGAGGAGCCAGGCTCAGCCTAACCAGGGCGGTGGATGAAAAGGATCACTGCCTTCTTTTGCTCCATCAGAGCACATTCCTCGGACCCCAGCCCTCAGGGGCTTTACTGAACTTGCTGTCTGCTACACACACTTGGCTGTCTCATTAAACACCACGTCTGGCAAGTCCTACCTGCCTTAGGCCATGTCTGCGCAGTAAAGCTTCGCCAAAGTTTTGCCCACCCAAGGTCAGCTCAGGGCATGGAAAATACACATCCTATAGCTGACACTGTTACAATGGTGGCACTCTGGGGACTTGGTATTATCTGTGCTAGCAGCAGAACCCAGGTGAGTGTACCTTCTGCTGTTCAGGAAGGTGAAGTCCCTAAGCCACCAAAAAACCTGCTGGCAGAATATGCTGTGCCTCCACCAGGTTGTCTGTCCTGCAGCCCCAGCACAATAAATAGTTTTTGCTGGGTGCACAAGACATACTAATTGCAAGCTTTACCTGTAGACTCCCATCTGGCACCTCTTTGTTCACTTTCTCTTCCTTATACACCATAGAGCTCCTTACCCTTTACTTTGGAAAAGACTTGCAGTTGCCTCAGGATGTAACAGAAATTCTCTGTGATTTTTTCATGTTGTGTTTACAAAATACACAGGTTAAAACATGCTTTTGGAGCTCAGTTTCTTGCAGATATCAATTATACGGAGGTTCTTTTTGTTAAAAATMCTACCTACATTTCACTGGGGGAGACACATTCAATACCAAGAATGCAAACTGCTGGGAGCCAAGGGAGGCAGTGATAGGCAAAGAGGGCAACACCAGGTCTTTGGGATTGTCACTGACACATCATGACAAACATTCCCAAGCAGGTTCTGTGCAAAATAAACTGTGCCCTTTCTCCTTAAAATAAACATCCTTGCCATACTTACTGAAACCAGGAATGTGCCATTATTAATGATAATGTAGTGCAGGAGACAGCTTTTCTTAAGGTTACCCAAAATATTTTTGCTGCTTCATCAGATGTATTGTTAGAGCTCACCAAACCCAGAGCTGTGGTGCACCTGTTTTCTCTCAGACACATCTTATTTTTCTTCCTTGGAAGTCCCAGCTGGCGTCCAGGTTTTCTTAAATTGCTACCAGAGCTAATTGCTAAATTGCTACCAGAGCAATGCCCCAGAAGATGGGGAACTGCTTTCTGCAGCAAAAGGTGAACAAATGGGTGGACTCAGTGCACCAGAGTGGCCGAGGAGAGGCAAAGAGCTGGTGCTAAAACCAGCATGGAGGGAAGAGGGGATGTGACAGCCAGGCAGGCAACTACAGCAGTTTCAGGGGCTTTGTTTTGGGGGTGCTCAAAGCAGGAACATTTTCTGGAGGCTTGGGGGAGAAAGGAGTAGCTTGGGGCTGGTAAAAAGCTGGCAAACAGGTGGTTCTGTTGGGAGTCTCTCAGCTATGAAATCACAAACCCAGGGAAAATATTTACTGAGGGCCAGATTTGCTCCACCTGAAGGCACAGAAGGCAKTCTGGTTTTTTCATTTGTTTTTTATTCGTTTTGCTTGTTTGGATGCTCTGTGATATTATTCCAATATTATTTTTAGGTGGTTTCTCATTTAAGGAGACACTGGATTCAGCCTAATGGAATGGCTTCCCAGTCTCTGAGTGTTCTTCCCTCACAGAAAAATTAATCTCAAAGCAGTAACTGCAGCAGACCCAGCAGTAGAAAGAGCAAATAGCCAAAGCTAAGAGTAGGCAATGGTTTTGAACTTGGATCCAGTTGGGGAAGAGAAAGAGTTCAACTCTGTCAACAAAGTCATGACTTGGTAAAGGCTTTGTTGAAAGTCTTTCAGAGAAATTATTGACCACAAAACCATGTATCATGTTAAAACCAACAATAACAGCCACTAATAGCCTGTTCAGAGGAGCCTATAATACTAAAATAATAGTGATAATTTAAAAATGTAAGTAAATCTGGGCAATTGTGCATACACAATGGAAAAGACTACTTTCCTGTGATATTAATCTCAAGAGGCAATATCAACATTTTCACTCTCTGGCTTCAGGAACCACATCAGGAAATCAAACAAATATCATCCCATGTGTGCAGAGAACTTCTTTCTTCTTGTAACAAGCAAACAAAAATTATTTTCTTAATAAACATTCAACAGACAAAAGCACTACTGAGAAAGATCATAAGAGTAAGAAAAAACCCTGTGATATTGATGAAAACAAAAGCTTTCCTCCTTCCAGTCAGGAGTGGCTGGCATTGACACACATGGGTTACTTGTGGCTGGTGCTGCATAGAGGCAGCTTTGCAAGATGCTCTGTGGATKGGACTGAGATGAGCCCATCATGCTGCTGGGGACACCTTGGAAAATACCCACAAGTAATAAAACCAAAGAAARAGATGATGCAACCAGACATGTATAAGCTCAAAATGCCCAGTCAGGGCTAGATAGGGATTCTATTCCTATCTCTAAGAAGAAAACGGCTGTGCAGGAGAAAACTCCAAGGCTGAGACTTCCAAGACTTGTCATTTTTCAGCAAATACACCACTCAAGAGATTTCAGGAAATACCCCTAGAGAGCCTGGGACATGCTGCCTGAGTGCAAACTTGCACAGCCTGTTAGAATGTGATGGGTATTAGAAGGGACAAAACTGGATGAAAGCCTCAGTCCCACCACACTGGATGTAAATTATTATCTCTAAGATCCTCATGTTAAACTTTGTCTGCATCATGCTCCCATTGATTTTACACATGAAAGAGAGGTTGGGATATTGCATTAGCAAAGAAAAAAGCATTAGARATGGGCTTAAGAGTAATTCTGGGGTGAGTTCTTAGAAGTCTTCAACCCAAGGATCAGTAGTTGCTACCAGAATAAACCRCCCTGAAATCAGCACAGGGCAATTGTTGCATTTTTCTAAGCAGAGCAGCAACTCTAGATTTGTATTTGCCAGGYTCCCCACCCTCATTATCTCCCTTATGTTAGGGAATGGAGTCCTCACCATGCAGGATTAGTCTCTCCTGTGAGGGTCATTACATTGCCAAAAATAATAAACAAGCAATAACCATTTCAAACTTAGGGGAAGATTTAAAATGGGATTCAGGGAAGTGCTTGTTCTCTGCTTTCATTTTCAGGAAAAAAARGRAAAAAAAATCTTCAGGGGAATTAAGGGGGAGAGGGCAATTCTTCCCTAGAGGTTCAAATATATCTCCCAGGCAGCACAAAAAAAATGTTGGTATTCTGTACCACCCAGTGCCTGCCCACTTCTATGCTTGATTACCCCGATAAATCAGAAAACCTGTTTGTTACAGACTCTCCTTCCATTACAGCTGCTGCTCTGGTTAACATCTTCTGAATCATCCAATTCATCAGGATCACATACATGGGGCTTTAATCCTTTGATTTTTTAAGTTACTTTGTTCTGAATTTTTTGCTTCATCCCCTTACTGACAGAGGAACTGGATAAAGATAAATAAGTCAGAGTAGCATTGTTTTTCTGCCCTGCTTTTTATTCTGCAAGGGGAATAGGAAGGGGGAGAGGGTAGCTCTGCATTTCACAATTCTTCAGTGATATCACTCAGTGTTGATGGTGCAGCCTCAAATTTGAAGAGTCTGAAAACCAGTCCTTAACTTCTGAARTACAGTCAGCTTCCTTGTGTTCTCCCAAACATTAAAATGCTATTTTTTTTAAATGTATATGAAATAGACAAATAACCTGGTGGTTATTCCAAGCCCTCCATCACTGCTATGCCTTTCAGTACTAATTTCTGTAAAAGGAACAAATCCAGGAATTGAGTTACAGCTGAAGTGTAATAGCTACATAAATTACAGGGAGTGTCAGAGTGGGAAGGGAAATGGGGAACACAGCAGGTCAAACACTCACTAATGGGCTCTCGAGTCATTCACCTGCTCAAATCAAAATCAGACATGAGAGTACAACACTGGGAGCACACAGGAGAATACACCCCAGAGCACTGTTCCTCTCAGCATGATTTTAGGATTAATGCACACAAACACCTCCATGCTCATCCCCGTGTCCCTGGCAGTCACTCCCAGCATGTGTCTGGTCTAACCCACCTGGGCTGACTCCTGGCTTTGTGCCAAGTGAAAATGATACATGAGAGCAGTGACAACACAAACCTGCCCCCCTTCAGGGGACTCCAGCAGCAAGGCCACCTCCTCCCCAGGGAGGGCTGAAGCAAAAACAAGGAGGTTCCTCAAGGACCCAGCTTCCCCCTCTGCCTGCCCAGCACTCAACACATGGGAATCCCAGCCCCTCAGCATTGCCACAATAGAATAATCAATTATAAATAATGTATGTTATTATAATAAATCATAATCACAGCTGTAACTGGGAGAACACAAATCTCTAATGGTGTTAGTACATTTTTACATAACACATGTATAAGATACACAAATGTGAGAAAATAAAGGTGATGACTAAACCTCAGATGGTTCCATGGTTTTATTATTGATCTGACACCCTTTGTTTTGAAAATAGGACTGAGTGCTATGCTAGTCACTTCTTTGTGGAAGTGACCTCTACAGAGGGTACTGAGACTGAGTTGYTCCAATCTTAGCAACCTTCAGGTTAGATTTCAAAATCTGATGCAGACTGTCTATGAGAACAAAAAACGAACTTCAGTAGAGAAGGAACATCTCTAATATTTTACATATCTCATGCTGGAGAAGCCTCATATCAATGTTTATAAATTCCTTAAGAAGAAAATACCACAGCCTTCCTTTTGTATCTTCCTCACCTGCTTTTTTCCATCTATTTTTTCTCTCCTTTCAGTAATGGCAAAACCTTATGTCATTGCAAAGAAATATTTTATTAAGCAGAATAACAGACTCAAGATCTGAATCCAAGGGTACCAAATGAAAGTACCTGTCTAGCCATATTATGTCAGAAGGTATTATCTAGTTCCTATAATTATCTATCTATCTATCTATCTATCTATCTATCTATCTATCTATCTATCCCCTTATTTATCTAGTTCCTATAATTATGATGAACAATTTTGTTTCTGAACAATTTCACAAGAGCCATAAAGAATTATATATCCAAAAAGAAAATTCCATGCCATCCACAAAAATACAATTTCTGACCTGTCATATTTAAGGTAGAGAAAGGCAAAAAACCATGAATAAATTAAAAAAATAAAACATATACACAAGCCTTCCTTCAAAAATCTGGCTGATATTTGCTACAGAAAGATTTAAATAGCTGCTTCTGATTAAGTTTATCTCTGTTAAGCTCTCATTCAAAATATTTTGTACTAAAGGCTTTGAGCTCTTGTGCTGGTTGGACAAAGTTGCACAGTATAAATCTCACTAGTGGAAAATCATAAAATAATCAACTAAACTCAACAGAAGGAAGTTTGTGAAGGTCCTCAGAATCAAAAATATCTGTTTTTCCACAGTATCTCTTTACCCCAGAGCTTTCACTGAATTAAATAGATTGACAGAACAGRCAGCTGCATTGAAGCAGTAAGAAATATGAAAATAAAAGCAGTATTTTAACTCTCAAAATCCAGGCAGTGGACTGAGAAGACAATAGTGGTTTCAGGAAAAGAGAGCACATTCCTTTTACCAGAAAATGTCACCTGCTTGCTATTGTAGAAAAATTCCCTTTAACAGAACASAAAGATCCAAAGGGAGCAGCACCATGCAACATCCACCTCCAGCTGGGGAACAAACACAGACCAGGGCCAAATAACAACTGTAAGGATAAAGAAACAAGACCCACACCAATGGGGACAGAAGCAGCACATGCAAAAGGGACATGAATAGTCCAGCAGGAACATTTAGCAGACTGTGACAAAGCTTGGGCTGCAAACAGAAATGGCAYTGCTCAGAAAACAGACTGGGGAAGATTACACTGTTTTTTAGAATCACTTGTTAAAAATAAAGTAGAAGAAAAAAACACAAATAGTAACATCTCTGAATATCTGACTTCAAAAATAGAGATTGGACTTGGTAAATGTCACTATTATTCTTTATAAAACAGGGAAGACTTTTTAATTTTAAGTCTATAATTAGACTTCAATGGAAAGTTACATTGTAAGTAGAAGAAAATTGCCAAAGTTCTAATGTAATGTGAAGAATAGAACAATCTTTATTCAAGGCTGCTCTGGACATGTGTTGTATTTTAACAAGTACTTGAAAAGTACTGGAAAAGTTCTCAGTCACAGCAAATTTTTAGTACCATTGGAACCAGATATTTCAAAATATGTAGAGAAACAGATCATTGTAAAAGAGACATCAAAAGGTTTACCTTGAAGCTGTCCAAGGCATCCAAGTGCAGTAGGGATAAGAATAAAACAGGCCTACTGCTGACCCCATGTCCCCCACCCCATAGGACTGCTGGTCTTGGAGTCCTCCCTGAGTGTCCCTGGGTGATGGAGGCCTCAGTGAACCTTGGGTCCTCATCACATCATCATCATAACTTTGTACAGTTGGCACTCTGTCTTGCAAGGAAGTCAGCGCAAATTCAGCTCAGATATTGAATTTCCTTTCACCTCTCCAGAGTATGGTGTTTCCAGCTCAGGGTTAAGCTTGTTTGCAGTTCCTGGGGAAAAGGATTGCTGCAATTGCTGCTGTCTGTGCTGTGCATGGCTTGTGAACAAAGAAGTCTGGTTTCTAGGGCTCTTGCAACTCTTTTAATAGTCACTCCCTCAATGAAAGTTTCCTGAAATCCAATGCTCAGATGTGAACCTTTTGAAAATAGGGGATGAACAGGCTGGATTTAAACTCTCTGAATCAAGTACCATGCTTCTTTGGTTTTAATTTTTCCAGACTTTGATTCAGACGAAACACAGAGCTGATTCCAGCATGACCAAACCAGAGTCCTRCCTTTGCAAATCTCATCCCATGCTGACAGGATCCTCTATGAGGGAGAAAGTTACTCCTGAAAGATTTCTGCCAGCTTCTACTCAAATCATGCAAGGTCAAAGGCAGGATTTCAGCAGTCAGTAGTCCAGACTCAGCCACATCAGTCTGAACATGCAGACCCAAGCTAAACACCACCTCTTCAGGACCTCTGCAATTCTACAGCACTGGGAACTGGACACTTCTGCAATCAGCAAAGCCATAAGCACTTCATTAAAAATTACAGTGTCTTCTCCCCTGCTCAAATGCAATTGCAATAATGTTAAGATATTCTTTCATATTATGCACTAGTGCAGACATTCCATAAACACCTAATCCTGCTCAGAAAACCTTTATTAAAGTTTAAATTTAGCTGCCATTCTCTGCTACTTCCAAGCAAGCCAAGGGACTCTCTCCAGAGGCAATTCTGATTTTCCAGACAGTCGGGGTCTGCAGTGGTCAGACAAGAACCTGAACTTTGGGAGCTCTGCAGCATTCCCTCYAGTCATCATAAACCAGCTGTGATGGGTTCAAAAGGAAGTTGTATCAGATGGGACTCATGGGAAGTTACATCAGACCTTCATTTGCCCAAAGAAGGTCAGCAAGTCAGAGTGTTCRGAGACAGCATGCAAAACATGGCACACATTGCAGGGTGTGGATAAAGAGGAAGGATCTTTCATAAGAAAGAAAAATAATTGACATGGTATATTTCATCTGACTGCAATTTTCCCCTATTTCCTGGACAAACCAAAGCACAGAGAAAGATAACAATTTGCACACATTCATGCACAGTGAGTGTATCAGAACACACATCTCTTGCAGGACACATCCTCTCTATTTCTCCACTGCCTGGAAAGGAATGACTAGAGATTCTGTCCTCCTAAATCTCCTGCTTTACATGTAACTGTGTTTGTGTTTGTTACCCTATTGCCTGAAAACTGAAGTGTTTCTGACTGCTGGTCTTTTTAGTCTCAAAGCTGTTTGGTTCCAACTAGCTGGGAATTATTTACACCACAGAGCTGAATTGTTGGTCAGAGATACACAGAGACTGCAGTGTGAAGCAGCAAGGCCTCCTGCCTGACTTCCCAAGGAAGAGGTGGATCCTCTGTTCTGGCACACCCAACACCTGTTGGGGGACACTTATCTCATAGGGGTGCTGGCCCAGCTTCTCCTGACACTCCATAAGGAGGTGGCTTCATTACAGATTTGTAAGGGCTGGCCAATCTAACATCTACTCCAGGTTCTTTGCAGACACTCAGTCCTGAAGAGCGCAAAGCCCTGCACCAGGATGAAGGCAACTCCTGCTATCAGCAGAGGCTGGGGTGTGCAGAGACTGGGAGCAGCCCTGCTGAGAAGGACTCTGGGGGTGCTCATGGATGAACATTGGACATTCCCTGGCCATTCCATGCGCACTGGCAGCCCAGAGAGCCAGCTGTGTCCTGGGCTGCACCATAGGCACTGTGGGCAGCAGGTGAGAGGGATCCTGCCCCTCTGCCCTGCTCTGGTCAGATCTGGGCTCCCCAGCACAGGAAAGACATGGAGCTGTTGKAGTGAGTCCAGAGGAGGTCAYRAAGGTGCTCCAAGGGCTGGAGCCCCTCTGCTATGGAGATGGGTGGGAGGGCTGGGGATGTTCAGAGAAAATTCCAAGGAGACCTGTCAGTACCTAAAGGTGGCCTATAAGAAAGATGGGGACAGACTTTGTAACRGGGCCTGTGCAATAGGACARAGTGCAATTGTTTTAAACTCAAAAAGGATGGATCTCAACTCCAAATAAGGAAGACATTTTTAATGACAAGGACAGTGAAACACTGGCACATGTTACCGAAAGAGGTGGTGGATATTCAAGTCAGGAATATTCAAGTCAGATTGGATAGGGCTCTGAGCAACCTGATCTAGCTGAAGATGCCCTTGCTCATTGCAAGGAGGTTGGACCAGATGGGCTTTAAAAGTCCTTCCCAATCCAAACTGTTCTATGGGAAAAAACCCTGCCAGTCTGCAGGTAACAGCATTAACTGTGTTTGACAATGGAAAAGAGATTGAATTATCACTTGCTATTTGTTGCRAGGTGTCCTCTTTGCCAGATTTCTAGACACTGTCAACACACACCAGAATTCCACTCTGCCTAAATCCTCGATCCAGACTAATTGGCTGCAATGSAAAAGCTAAGCAGGCTTTGACAGCGCAGCAGAAGTCACCCAATTATCCTTTCTGACAGCAGCACAGTCCCCTAACTACACACAACTGCCAGGGCTGGTGAATTTTAGGGGCAAGTGCTCCCACACACATTCAGAGAAAAGTAGCACCTATAAATCACACTGGTCCCTGTGGCCTCAGATTGACACCCTCCTTTTGCTCTGGAAAAATCAAGCTCAGAATCTCTGTCTTTCATCTCTTTCACCTCCCCACCAAAACTGCCAATAAATTGGCTTATTGCAGTTCTGCCTATGAATAACAACAACAATCCCTCCAGAAACCCCTTRCATTTGTCTCCCAGAAAACATGTATGTGCTCAGCAGCTCTTTTCACCTCAGTTACTGTAACAYAGTAAGGTGGTTTTGTTCAGCCAAGACACTGACTGCAGGTTCATTAGGGTGAAAACTCACACTGTTACTTAATAACCTCTCTAGGGTCTTCTTTTCCTATCTCAGTATCTTTAAAATCCTCTACAGTGTATGTAAGCCTGAATTCTCATAGCACTAGGAAAGCATAGCTGAGGTTTAGGGAGACCTATTTAAAATGAGAGATGAATGCACCAGAAATTCTATTCTGCTGTTGAAAGCACACTGACCTTGAGGSTCCCAATAATGTCCAGAATTAGCTTGTCAGCAGCCCGGAGATCCAATCTCAGTTTTCATGGAACTGTTCCCAGAGCAGGTAGATAATGCCCAATCTTCAAAGTAACTATGTCTCAAGTTTATCAAACAAGCAGGGAAAAAAAAAAAAAAAAAGACACACCAAAGGGCCTATTCACTAAACAGTGGCTTACATGAATCAGCCAAGCATGTGAAGATCTATTATTCTTGCTTGGGTGACATAAATGTTGCACTACACAGGGCAAGAATACAACTTGCAAGTAGATTAGGTGGGTTCAGCATGGCCAGAATGAATTATTTCAGCCTAGTCACAAATCTACTTTGAACAATATCTGAGTTTAGAATTGGATTCAAGTATTAAGTTCAGATTTGATTAGCAGAGTCCAAGAACAGGAAAATTATGGARGGAAAAAATAAAAAAATCTAATGAAAAATGTACATTATCTCAATAGCTCAAGAAAAGCAAATTCCCTTAAGCCAGTGTAACACATGTTGCACATTCTAATTAATGAATGAAAAACTAAATGCTTCAGGGTTTATTTAGACAAAATTTAAATCTCCTCAAAGAAACAAAAAACTACAGCACAGGCTTGGCTCATATGAAACGGGCCTAAAGGCCCCACCAGAAGCACAGACTTGGGTTGAGCTATTTCTTGCTGTTCCCACTTGGCATAATGAGAAATACCATTACTGAGAGAAAAATTAAAACCAGACAATTCACACCAGCAAATACCAATGCAAAGTAGCAGCAGAAACATTCTGGGTCAAAACTGCAGCCTGAATGCATTTGTTTCTACCTGTAATAATTATAATWATTATTATTATTATGGCAACATGTTGTATTGAGGATATAAAACCAAAATCCTCTCCCAAGAAATGACTCATTGTCTTCACTCCCTACTATCTATGAGATTCCTTGGAAAGAATTTAAGGTACTCAATGCACAGTTCCCTTTCATCTCAAAAAAACTATCAGATCCTGCAGAGTTGCAGGGGAATGTTTCACCCCAGCCTCACACCTCTCTCTGCACCTCCTGAGAGCCACCRCAGCTTTGTTGCAGAGAAAACACCTCTGACCTTCAGGCTAGGCTCCCAGGATTTCTAAGCATCATGACAAAGATGAAATTTCTGAACATTAAAGGACATGATAAAGGAACTGTGGTTCTGASCCAACACCTATTGCACTCTCATGGAAAGCTCTGCATTGGCTTTCTCCATGGTTYACCTTCTTGCACTCTTTTCCAGGATTATTACAGAGATACAGGGCTAAGAGCTACCTTGTTTCATCACTATCTCAACAGTTGTAATGGTGTCAGTGTTCCAAATGCAGTTCCTGGGATACATCCCTAAAAATACAACAGGTTTTCTTAGGCTTGGCAGATCTACTGATGTTTTATTTGCACAGACCCAGGGTTCACACCATGGCTCCAATCATGCCCAAATGGCCTCCATCATTTGACATTTATTTCATTTAGTGCATGGCACCTACTAAACCCCTGGAGAAGTCACACTGAGAACAGTATTTTTTTAAAAGTAGTGTTTATCTCTGAATTTGTGCATAAGGTATAAGGATCAAAAYCCAAAGGAATTGCACTGCATGTGCACAGAAAGCAAATGAACATACCTTCTGAATTTGCCTCTGGTTACAGCACCCAGAACACCTACTGCTCAAGACTATCTTACACACTTATTCTCCTCAAGAATATAACTCCTTGAAGAGTGGAAAATAAATCACATTTTAGCCTAGATGAACTTCAGKGACTTTCCACCAGACAGGTATCTATCTTCCCAGATTTTATATCAATTCTAAGTACTGTAAAATTAAGAGTATCCAAGTCTTGCTTAGTCATGACATTCTCAAAAACAAAACTGAAAAAATATATACAGTCAAAGAGAAAACATAAGGAGCAGCCATGGTTTTTTTCCATTCCCTAATTTTTTTTTACTTGAATACATGGGCCAAATCCTGCAAACCATCTTTATGCCAATCTCTTCCATTTACAAAACCCCATGTCAGCTGCATCAATTGAAAATGTAACTGAGAATAGARCTGGTTTAAGGCCAGCCAAGTTGATACTTCATGTAATCTTTCACAGTGATGAGATCATATTCTACTACCAAGCTAACACTATAATCAAGATARGTCCCAGTTTTAGAGGGGCCATCACTGACACATCCCTTCCATCTGCCTTAAAGGCACAATCCTGCTTCTACAGCAATCACGTGTCCAATGTTTTTTCTATAACTCATTGGATTTTAGGGGGGGAAACTACTTATTTTGCCATTACATACAAAAATAGAAAAGCAAGCTAATTTAATAAATAGAACATTTTTGAAATCCCAGATCAAGTTTTAGCTTGTGTAAATGCAGCTAATTTCCACAGTGGCCCACAGTCTGCTTAAACCTGAGAACATGGCTGCCTCAATATCCAGGAAAGGATTTTTAAGAGCAGCTCCCTTTCTGTCTTCTGCAGGAGGCTCTGCTCAGACAACCCCTGAAGAACTGGCACAGCAGACCTTTGTGCCTACCCAGCTTCACCCAAGCACATTTAGTTGTCAATCTGCAAACAGGCAAATGTGTTTGTAATTAACAGAGTCCTTCATTTACTGTATATAAATCAGGAAAAAGGAAAGATACTGTTCAATGAAGACAGCTATCAAAGGAATTACTTTGCTTCCAATTAGGTTCATAAGGCAAAAGCCTTTTCAATGACCAGTTTCCGTTGGATCTAACGAGATGCTCTCATTTGTTTTGCAGGGGTCCAAAGATTAGCCCTTCATTAGGGCAAAGTTAAGTGAAATGGCTAATTTAAAACTCATTCTCCTACTCCATAGATTTTTGTCTTCCTTTTAACTGAGAGGATTTGCTGGTAGGTCATTTATCTTCTCTGACAGATGCTGCCATTTAGCTCTGATCACTTTGGAAAGTGCACACACACTCAAAAGTAAAAGATTTCAAGCAAATTCTATGTCATGGAAACAAGAAAAAAAATGAGTTTCATAATGGTGTTTTTTCTAAGACATTATCCTGCCACAGTAATTAGCCAGCTATATTCTGCTTGTTACAAACTCTCCTTCATTTTCCTTTATCCCCTATCTGCTTTATATTTCAGACATAACACTTATAACTTAGCAATCACTCCAACAGGCACAGTCAGTATTTGACAGAGCAGATGGATTTCCAAAAAGCTCTTATGAAGCACTCTGGAAATTCAGGTAGGTAGACTTGATACACAACAAACTTTCCTTTCAAAAATTATTAAATAAAATAATTTCGAGTGAAAAACAGAAAGTCTCATAATTTGTGGCCCTTAGCAAAATATTTTTTTCAGTTGAGAGAACTCTTTTTTTTTTTTTTTTGTGCAAACCATATTTCAGAAGGCTTCAGTAAGGAAGAAAACAGCTACTTCCACAATCATATRTGAAGGAAAAGCTTCCCTGCCCTAACTGGGCACAAGAATTGCTTCCAYGCATCCAGACTTGTCCCACTTCACTTCCTGGCTCCATTGGCTAAAGCCTGGGTGCTCTGGGAAACCTCTGCAGAGGCAGTAGCCACACTCAGGCAGGTGAAAAAAAAAAGAAAGATCTTTTTCCATTTCTTGGGCATSCTTGCAGGCAAGCCATGCTGTTCCTCACTGCAGGAATGAACCCAGCCRTTGCCACTGGCTCACTCTCACCACACAAAAGGCCCTCAATAGCACACAGTGATCACACCTTGCCTGTSTGAGCTTTGAGAGTTTCTCCCTCACCCAGAGGAAAGCTGAGCCCAAAGACACTGATGCTGTTTCACAGCCATGTGCTATTTGATTAAATCCCCATTTGTTGTGTTCCTTTGCCACCTCTTTTCTCAAGGCTGTATCTCTCACACAGCTGTTCCACATTGACTTGGGGAATTCATTTGGAGACTCAGGGAAGCAATAGCTTGGCAATTCCTGCACTGCAAAGGCAAAGCTGAAATGCCTTTACACAGCACCTGCTGAGGGGACCTTTTACTGCTTTCATAATATGGAACAGGAATCTGGCCCCAAGGGGAGGATTTTGCTATACACATGCAAAACCCCAGGTTCTGCCTCATTATAGTTATTGGCCTCCCAATTAACTTGCTTCCTGTGAGAGCTGGGAGGAAGGCATTTTGCTTACTGAGATTTCAGGCTCTACAGTTTGTGAAGTCTTTTGCCTTAAGGACTGTGTATATCCCTAATTGGTGTTTGTCACTAGCAATTCAAAATACTTTTCCTAGGCCCGTTTCTATACACAGCACACACCCACTTTTTTATAGATAGGTAAACTGAGGCACGGGCCAGGACATCTCACCCTGGTAGTGCAGCATGTCCACAATCCAGCCCTCAAGATTCAAGGCACTGTGTGCAATCTGCCTCAACACAGCTTCTCTGATTACTCAGGTATCCAACAACTATTTGTGCATGGCTTTAATAAGGAGTGTCAAAAACGCCCATCCTGGAAATGTTCTGTGTTTGAGAAATAACTGGGATGCCCAGTTCTCTGGGAGTTTAATCTAGGCCATCTAAAATGTCTTTCTGGTACATCATTCAGAATCATCCATTGGCAATAGCATCGGCAACAATGGGATATTTCATTTGTAATTACATTAACAAACATAAAAATGCCTGATATAAAAGTTATCCTCTAAATAAGCTGTGTAATACYTGCAGACTATTTAATATAAGCAGCATCTGTGATGCAGCACATACCTACAAAGTGTTAACCAGTGCTACTGTAGTAAAACTGTCAGCCTTGATTATTTAAAAGGTGTCTACCTGCAGGCTTTGCTTTCATTCCCTGTTGTTGTTAGTACATCCCACATGTCTGACCAGACTGGCCAATGCTCTGTTCATATTACACTTGGCCCCTGTTCCTCATTTATCAGCCATAGAGACAAAAGCTTGGCTTCCCCTTTCTGAACAACAAAGATTTATTCTTGATGGCATCCCTCTGCAGTCAAATAAAATCCTTGTATGCATTTCTCAACAAATCCACACCAATGCCATAAACTGACATGAAYGTTACAGCCAAGACAATCACTACTTGTTCTGATAAAAGATGGGGATCGTGCAAGTGCTGCAGTTGATTTTAACACATAACAGAGTTGACWTTGCATGAGCCATAGTTTCCAAGCTCCCTTGCTCCCTCCTGTCTACCTCCTTCCTTCAAGTTTTTTCAGTTCTGCAGCCCCCATCTCATTCTGCACATCTGCAACTCTCATTTCACCTCATGTCTAGTCCATATTAATTCCTTGCATCACTGAAAACAGGAATACTACCTAGTCAATCTCTGCAGCAGAGTTAAACAGTTTATGCAGCCTTCACACCATGACAGAAAAAATGTTTATGCAATCTTTGTGTTTCTATAAAACATTAACATGCRCGAAGTGATATGGGCTTTTTATCCCTGGTGGACTTGGGGAGTAAAATACTCTTAAATGTTCCAGAACCTGTCCTTTCACAGCCACTAAAATAACTTGAAAGTTTAAAGGGAGCTCTGCCTGATTCAGCAGCTTTTAGCAAGAGTTYTTTAAAACAAAACATTAAAACAAATACAATCTAGATTACATTTGATGTGAACCTATAGGTGAGATTTATATTGCTTAACCGTATGAATTAGACTAGACAAAATTTTAAATACCATTTTGCATGCCTCGGAGAGACAGAAAGATAAAGATTTAATTTTCTCTGAATGGGCCATTACTAGCTGTGAAATTGCTCGCTGTTATCTACAGCAAAGCTCTTTGTGGTCTAGCTGTATTTGTTCTGCATAATGAACAGAATGCCAGTGGTTTCCATCTCCATACAGCTCCTCACTCCGGGCACTCCACAGACACGGCTGACTACCTTTGCTAGTTAAAAATGGAGTTACCAGAGGCAAAGAAGATTTAGCGGTCAAAACCCAAGTCTGCGGCAGAGTCAAGAATAGAATTTCAAGCTTCTAAACTATTCCCAAARGCCTGGTTTAACCACTACACAGCACTGTGCTGGCAGGGTGCAACCACAGGTCGAGCTCTGCGCCAARGGGAGAAGCCGTCTCTGGTGCTGCGAGCTCCACGCGCGGTGCCGAGCATTTCCTTCCCATCCCCCAAAGCTTTACGGAGCTTTTTGTGTGTGTCACAAGAGAATAAATGCCTGAGACATTATCTGCCCATTCCAAGAGTTCAGAGAATGTGTATGACATCATGGGCATGACTCCCCCACTAATCACATTATATGCTGTTTAACTTAACACTGCTAAGCTTTGTCTGATAACATTGTAAATACCATTTTATTGCAAATTAGATTATACAAACCTCCTCAGAGTTTAGGTCAGTTCTTGCGTGAGGTCCTTGTTCCCCTTCCTCTCTACTATCCCAAATTGAATCATTTGGTGCCTAAACCAAGGCATTTCTACAGAAGGAAGCCTGAGAACAATGGCTAAGTCGGCACTACAGGTTGCAGTGAGTGAACAGAAGACTCCACACATCTGTTCTTTTTCTCTCTCTTCCCTTGGAATAAAATCAATAGGTTTTGTTTTTCCCTTGAAGCTGTCTGGATTTCATTACAATATTCCTGTGAGGTAGTATAYATCTGAGATCTATCATTTCCTTCTATGAAGCCTAAGATGAGTTATACCTCTTGGTAGCCACAGTGTTCTCCTGGCCTTAAGGTTTCAGATTTGTTTACAAAGGAAGCTGCAGAAGTGTTATTTTATTTTAATTTTTTCATTTGATTCTGATTTTTCTAATGACAGAACCAGACTCCAACTACACTAAACCGAAGCCCCAGCAAGATCTTCAAAGTCATTGCTACACTGATGCTCCCAAGTTTTTGGGAAGGATACTTGGAATTTTCATATTTTGACTAATTTAATGCTGAGGGAGATATCTGAGAAATTTCTAWTCTTTTAGAAAACTACAGCAACAGGATTTCCCAACACTACTGCATGAGAATATGCCCCTCATCTTTTTTCCCAAATTTTATCAAGGCCATAAATAACTCATGCTRTTAAAGCAGAGGTTTGAGAATCCAGACTTCTGCTTGTTGCTCAGGACCCTACACATCCTCAGGGTAACTTCCTTGCAGGACATGGAGTTAAGGAATGCTAAGGGAAGTAAACACAATCCAGGTGACTGCTCAGACCACAGCACAGCTAACACAGTGCCAGTAAGGCACCAGTTAACTGCACTCAAGACAGATCCTCATGTCCTTGAGCAAAGCACCTGGCTCCTGCATTCCTGCATGTTCCCATCTGGAGAAAGGCAACAGCAACGCTGCACAAACACAGCAAAGGATGGTGTAAAATAAACATTTTGAGATCGCACATGAAACTCAATCTACCAGAACTGTGATTATTAAATACTGCATTTATGAAAGGTTAAGGCTATAGAAATTGGGTTCTGTTAACTCCTGATTTCTCAGGACAGATTTTAAGGAAGCTCATGTTATGAAACTCAAGTGGCTCTTCTGAAAACAAACATTTTTGTGGATGTCTTGGGAWGCAAGCAGATCTGTGCTCTCTTTACTGTGTCCTCTCTATCCTTTGGCTGTTTGCAGAACTCATCACAAGTACACCTTTACAGTGTTTTTCTCAGCCCATTCGTTCCTCTCTCCACAGAGATCTAGTGATGAAGCATCATGATTTGTGGGGCAGTTGGTTGCTTGATTGTGGAATTATCATTTCTCTAACCAAGTTTGCAAAGTACCTAGATGCTTTGTTAATGCTGTATTTTAATTACCAAATTCATTAGAGAAAAGAACAAATTTTTAAGCTATACTGAATTAATATACAGAAAAGAATGATTACAGAATAATTATCAAATCAAGTTATTTATGTTTTTCAAGTTTTTATGTGTCTTTTTATAAGCATGCYATACAAATTAACCCAGTAGTGTACAAAGGAACTTAGTTATTCACATGAACAGCAGTAAAGCTGAAAAGCTTCAGTCACCAAAAATACACAAACTGGAGCCTTTCAGCATAAGTAGGAGACAGGTTTTTTTGTTTTACTTTATTTTTTCCCTTTTTGTCCCTCTATTCTTTACTTTAGGATGTCCCATCTAATCATCCACTTCTAGARTAACCCTGAGTTCAGATTCCTAACTCCACCTCACACACCAATATATTTCAGTTTTAGTCTCCAATGAAAGAACCAGTGTCATCCCTAAAGACAGAYACAGAGATACTGGGCCAAAAGTCCCAAAGCAACCTGACCACAGAAAATTACAGACTCTGTTCCACTGTGTAAATCTATGCCTCAGTCTGAACAGTCACAGCACCAAGAGTTGCCTCAGGCATTGAAAAGACAGTCCCAGGTGAAAAGGTGATAGCAAGAAAACTCAATGAGTCTTTGTATTGATGTTCAATACAGACACCAAGAGCTATTTTGCAAGGAGAATGAATTYAAGGCAGCAGCACAGATGAAAATAACACAATGATATGAGGATTAACTGATGACCCCCGCAGGTATCCCATGGGAAATTGCCAGGCCATTAACTTTGGTATGAAATCCAGGTCATGAACAAGCCTTACTGCAAGAATGAGAGAATAAGTGACATAACTGGTGATCATAACCAAGAGGAATAAATATTTGACGTCAGGAATGTCGGAGCTCCCTATAGACTCAGAATGGGGTCTGCAAAGTGTCTCCTGCTGCTTCATAATCCATAAATGATCTGGAAATGCTGTGGGTAGGTGGCTAATGATACAAAGCCAGTGGGTGTTAAAACAGTAAATTTAACTCTAAGTCCACGGATAAAAAATAATGGATGAGGAAAAAGCCGTTCTTGCCATACTTTAAATCCTCTATTACCAGTAATGAAAGAAATCTTGAAGAAGTGGATCATTGTCCAAAAAGACCAGCACAGTGTCAGCTGTAAGCATTTGGGGAAAACTGTCTTGTTAAGAACTTTTAGAAGAATGAGAACAAAGCAGAAAATGGTATTATTCTTCKGAATCAACCCACAGTATGCCCATCTCTTCAATACTGAGCACAGTTCTAGTAACTGGGGAAATACAAAGCCACAGAAAGGGCAAGAAGCATAATGTACCAAAGCTGCACACGAGGTGTTAGAAAGCCTTAGCACAAGGAAAACTTAAGCAAGCCAGAGCCTTTCAACATGGAAAACAAGGATAATAACAATCAAGTTCTAGACAAGCTGTTACAGCACAGAAAAGGTAAACAGCAATGATTATTTTAAAGTATTCTTAACAGAAATAATAGGGCACCAACTCCAACTGGCAGGCAGCAAGCGGGTTCAAAAGTAAACAAAAGGAAGTTCATTTTCACACAATGCCTAATGATGTTGTGGAACTCATTGCCACGGGATGTTGTGGCAGCCAAAAATACAAGTGGGTTTAAAAAAAAAAGATTAGACAATTTTATGGAAAAAGGTCCATCAAGGAATATCAAAAACAATGATACAGCTGCAGCCTCCAGCTCAGGAAGGTCTCTAAACCAGAAACCACTGGAAGCTGGGAGGGTTTACCAAAGGAAGTATCACTCCATACTCGTCCTGTTTTCCATATACAAGTTATTAGCCATTATCAAGAGGCAGGATATGGGGCTAGACAGAACTTTGCTGTGACTCTTTTTTGTATTTGACTAATACTCAATGATGCAAATATAAACACACACYCCACCATGGTCACGGACAATTCCATAAGAAGCTGCTACAGTTAAAAGGTGCACACTTAGAAGAGTAACATTTTAAAGGACAGCACTTTTTATTTGAGGAGGACCAGAACCAGTTCTTGTATTTAATTTCATGTGTTCTGTATTTTCCAGAGAGGAGTTGCAGTGTTCACCTCCTTTTTATTCCCTAATTACAGCAAAAGAGGCAAGCTCCAATTGAGAACCAGCTCCAAATGTCAGCTGTTATGCATGGTGAACTCAGGGGTCCTGTAATTSTAGCTCAGATCCCCCCAAAAAAAGTTACAAGTGGAGACAACGGTATTATGCACCACTTTGCCCCAAAATAGGAGCCTTCCCCATTCCTCAGTCAGCATCCAGCACTTGGAGATGTATCAACATGAATAATTTGAGTCAGGATTCAGACCTGTCCTTAGCCATGCCAAGGTACCTGCAATTTTCAAGAGGGACAGAACCATGGCAAAACAACCTACCTGAGGGTCAGCAAAGCTCCCCTGTTCATTTGCACATGATGCTCATTTGCACATATTTGTCCCTGACTTGTTCCCCTAAAGACAGCAGATCTCAGCTACAACAATCCTCTCCAAACAGGAGTTTTCATGAGCCAGAGTTGARCCAGAACAGTTCTGCTTTTTACTGTTAATCCATACTGAGATAATTAAAACAAACAGATCCATGTTTGACAGCAAACTATCAATAACTGGACAAGCTAGTCCAGTTTTTTCCTCTTTTGAAAGTCACATCATTTATTTAGGCATCTGATTCCAAGACCCAGGTAGGCAAGGTCAGAGCTTTATCCTTTAGACCCTTACCTTCATTCTGCCACCAATTCTAAACGTGTGAAAACCCCATACTTTTACACCTAGTTCTATACCTTGATGGAGATTCTGTTGCCCTCCAGTAGGAATCCTTCCACGAGGCAGAGCAGTGAGATTCCCTCAGGTCAAGCACTCAGGTTTGTTACACGCTTGTTAATGCAGTATCCAGCACAAACAGGGTCTGTGGCCTGGAAGTGGTACTACAAAAATGATAATAATAATAGTAGCTTAAGTAAAACCAATCAAAGGTAAAAACCAATAAACCATCCTCTGCTCCCCTTAAGAAAATTTGTTTATTCACCCCCTCACAAAGGAGATTGCCCTGTTTATCTGCCCGGAGAGCTCAGACATTCCTTGCATGTGCAGCACAGATGGTCACCACACCACAAAAGGCAGAAAGGCTCACTGTGGACGTCTCTGGTTTCTGGATACACAGAAACGTGGTCAGAGCTTCTGCTCCAGCAGGGCTGCTGTGCATCCAAAATCCCAAACAAATACAGAAAGCCATCAATATCCTTTGGACAACATCTCTTAGTGGAAAAGGAGACCATCCAGGGAAAAGGTGCTGCACAGTGACCTWGGTTGTGAGTCTTAATTAATTAGTGTACATTGATTGTTGTAAGATCCCAAGGTGGGAAGTGCTAAGGAAGCAGAAGTATTATTTATTAAAGCTCAAGGCTCTGTTGTTTCTTTATCCTCAGATATTCTTCACGTCTGTTTTTGCATTCATGGCCATTGCTACTTCAAATTATTTCAGCTGTCTTGATCTTTTCTGTACCAAATGGAATAGCCCCAGGCAGAGGATATGCAGTATCTAGTAGCTCAGATACTGGGTTGGCTCATTGCAGTTATTTATCTTATTCTTTTCTAATTTATTTACTGTTCRGATCCCAGTCCTGCTCTTCCTTTGATTTTATAGCCAGATACCAAATGTGGCTACTCTCCATGGATAGAAATTACTCTGACAGTAAATGCCATTAATATTTTTACTACCTCACTAAATACACTTCTACAGCATGTGGAAGGAGTCTGCAAGGTCTGTTTTAGCAAACTGGGTATAAAAATCATTGCTAATTCTTCTGAAAACTGAAAGACAGAGCACTTTGGCAGTAGCCATTTTAGTTCCCAAGGTGGGCAATACAAACTCTAATCAAAGAATAAACTTGGGGGAACTGAAAAAGCAGAGCAGAAAGTTAATTTTGTAACACTCTTATGTTSAGTGACACAAACTGTACGTAAGTTTTTGTCCTCCTTTAAGAAATTACTGAGTGCAGAACGGTGTTCTATGTCATAGATAAAAAAATCACTGAACTTGTTTCTGCTTTTGGAGTCATTCTAGCTTTCAGTACTTAAAATACATCCCTCTTTCTCTTCAAAAACACAGAGCACAAATCTCTGCTTTTTTCCTCAGCTTAGTAAAAAACATAAATAAACCAGGAAATTAAAGACAAAAAAAAAGAAAGAAAAAGAAAAAAAAAGAAAAAAAGGAAGATGAGAAAGCTACCTTTTCCACATCCTGTTGTGCCTAAATAGAACATGTTGTACCAGCATGTAGGATTTCTCAATAAAATGTATCGCGGACACTTCAAAAGCTGACCATAATCAGGAGAGTTAAGTGAGGAATGTCAGCTTGGATGGGGGATTGTGCTGCTTTTGTTATACATTAGTTAAGCACGAAGGTTTGTGGGTTTTTACTTTATCTTGGATTTTAYTGTAGTGTAATTGAACTCTGTTACCTTTTTCAGTTTCCTAAGTGTTCCACTAAGTGCTTGTGTGGATTTGGGTTTAAGGATATTGTAGACAGATCCAGAGGAGATTGAAGTCAGTGGCAGAGGCCTCTGCAGAGTTTGGCTAGTCCTGCACTGCGGAAACTAGGTCTTCCTTCTTCCTAATCCCCCTGGGATCAGCCCTCAGACATGTGCAGAAACAAGGATTCAAAACCATGAATTTGCTATGGATCCACAGGCAAACCTCACACTTACATCACAAAACCAGGTTTCACAGAAAAGTGTCTTTGATTGTAGTAGGATCATTCACTTTACATTAATCTTATGCATTAAATTCATAGCCTGTACAGGATTACATCCTTTAACAGTAATTCCAGGCTTGCGGTGTCCCATCAGCTGTGTCTGGCCCCTCCCCATCCTGGACCTCTGTCATTTTCACCAAAGCACAATTTATTTCCTTCAGTTACCTTATCACACCTGAGTCTTCAGATAGATACTACAGCAATAAACCCATCATTTTTGCAGTGGGATGCTTGAACTCCTCCGACAGTGGTATCTCCATGTAACCAAACATGATAAACAAACAGTCAACAAACACACTTCAGTAGAYTTTACTACCTCTGAAACAGCCTATATTTCTATAAAAAACATGAGTTTAGGCTTCATGTGTCAAATTCTGCATCAATATCCCTTTTATAGCCACAGCTCTGACAGGAAAACCACCCCAAACCCCATTTAAAAACCAGACTCCTCACCCACTGCAGACACATGGGCAGGTGTGTCACATTCCTGGATCACAATTTCCTTCATGTCTTCATAGGAGAAYGCTGCCTGGGTTTGGGGGAAAGGACCTGCAAGCAGGGACCATTTTAACCCTCCCTCTGAGGTGATGTGGGGAGCAGCACCTTACTGAGGGGAGGAGACCTGCTGAGGGGAGAGACCCACCATGGCGGGAACACAGCTGAGGGGGAGAGACCCACCATGGCGGGAACCCAGCTGAGGGGGAGAGACCCACCATGGCGGGAACCCAGCTGAGGGGGAGAGACCCACCATGGCGGGAACCCAGCTGAGGGGGAGAGACCCAAAATGGTGGGAACACAGCTGAGGGGGAGAGATTTTCTCCCCATGGCAGGAACCCACTTAGGAGGAATCCATTGTGACAGAAACTCTCTTCAAGTTKAGAGACCTACTGAGGGGAGACCCATCATGGCATGAACCTCCTGATCGGGAGAGACTTTCTGATGAGAGAGACACGCTGAGGGGAGACCCACCATGGCAGGAACACTCTGAGGGAGAATCTACTGTGGGGGAGACACAGTCTGAGGGGAGAAACACATTGTGGGGAGACTCACCATGGGATAGACTTGCTGAGGAAGAGACCGGCTAAGGGGAGAGACACTCTCAGGGGAGACCCACAATGGTGGGGTAAGAGCACATCCACAGTGTGGGAGACACTCTCTGAGGGGAGAGACTTGCCATGGTGGGAAYCTCCTGAGCAGGAATCTACTGTGAGGGAGATACCCATTGAGGGGATGGTCTGTTGACCATGGGACAGACTTGCCAAGGGARGAGATGCACTGAGGAGAGACTCACAATGGGGGGAACACGCTGCTGTGGAGACCGTTTCTGAGGGGAGAGGGAAGATCCGCCATAGTGRGGACCCTCTGAGGGAGAATCCACAGTGCGAAGATACTCTCTGAGGGAGAGAGCCACTAGGGCGGGAACCCACTTGAGAGCATATCCACAGTAGGGCAGACAGTCTCCGAGGGGAAAGACCTGCTGAGGGCTTAGATCTGCCATGGGATAGACTTTCTGAGGAAAGAGACCTGATGAGGGGATAGACTCACTGAGGCAGGAACCCCCTGAAGGAAAATCCACTGGAAGGGAGAGACTTTCTCAAGTGACAGACCTGCTGAGTTCTCTTCCACCATGTGATAGACTTGCTGAGGAGAGACCTACTGAGAGAATTTCTAAGAGAAGACTTGCTGGGGGAAGAGATCCGCTAAGAGGAGAGAGACACTGCAGAGACATCTGCTGAAGTAAGAGACCAGATAAGGGGACAAACCCGCTGAGATGAGGGGGACCTGCTGAGGGGAGRGACCCTCTGAGAGGATACTCGTGGGGGAGGCCCGCTAGGTGGACATCACCGATGCCTCAGCTCTGCACGCTGATGCCACCCGGGGGAGMCGCTGCAGCAGAGCGGGCTGGTGGCCTGGGGGCAGTTTTGGGTGCTTGCGGTTGTTTGTTTATGGGGTGTCTGTCCCCTGGCGGGGCATGGCAGAGGGCGCGGGCGACATCCCGCTCCAGGGACACGATAGTCCCAGTCCCGGGCACCCCTGGGCGCCCTCAGCACCAGCGCTGGGCCCAGCGCCCCGGGGCAGCGCGGCGCGAGCAGCAGCGCCGCCTGCCGGGCAGGGCGGGGGCGCTCCCTGCCCTGGGTCCCTCCCGGCCCGTCTGTGCCCGCTTCCCGCCTGTTCCCCCGCTCCGCTCCGCTCCGCCCGGCTCCGTCTGCAGCGCGGCCGCAGCTGCCGGCACAGATACGGTGTCGGCGGGCCGGGAGAGCGCGGAAACACCTGTTTCCAACATGGGGTAGGTGGAGAGGGAGAGCGAGCGGCACTGCCCGGCCCCGCCGCGGGCTCCCTCCCCTCCCAGCGGCTGTAACCCGGCCATATAGCCCGTGGGATCGGCTTTCAGAAAGATCGCATTCCGTTTTTACACGTTCGGCTGAAAAACGCGTCTCGACCCTCTCCTCACGTGTTGTTTTTTCCACCGTGTCCGTTCCGGGGGGTGGCGGGTGGGGGGCACGCTCGGGGCTGAGGCGGTGACGGCACCGACGGACCTGGGGCTTCCGACAGCCCCGGSGCCACCGAACCACCCGGGGGCTCCGACCGACCCGGCCCGTGCGGGGTCTGGGGTCGCGGCTGCGGAGCCGGGCAGGGCCGGGAGCGGGGCCGGGGCTGCCGGCGGTGCGGGAGCGGGTGCGTGCGGGGGCTCCATGATTTCATCGTCGGCTGGCGGGGACCTGCCAAGAGCTGTTACGCCTCACTGCGATGTGTAGCTTTTTCCTGCCATTTTTTTCATAATAAAAGAGGGAGTGAAGCGGGCCTTTTTTTTTCTTTCTTTCTTTTTTTTTTTTTAAGGGAAAAAAAAAAAAGCCAAATGCATCAGAGAAGGGGGGGGGAGGGAAGCAATAGCCAAAGGGGATGCCAGTGAGGTGTGGCTTGCATTTAAATATCCAATATGTCAATGTAAGGGGAGTGTGTACGTATATAAAGTGCAGTTCGCATCCGACGGCGGGACACTGGATCCAGCGATGGGAGGCGCGGGCGGCGCGGGGCCGGGCCGGGGCCGGCAGCGCGGGGCCGGGCGGCCGCAGCCCGCGCTCTGAGCGGCCGCTCTGCCCGCGCCCCCGGGGCCGCTCCGCTCCGCGCCCATGGCCGAGGTGGGTGGCTTCCTGGGCGCGCTGGACCCCGACCTGCACGGCTTTCCCCCCGCGCTGGGCGCCGGGCTGCCCCTCGCCGACTCCCCCGGCTTCCTCAACGAGCGCCTGGGGCAGATCGAGGGGCGGCTGCAGCGGGGCTCCCCCACCGACTTCGCTCACCTCAAGGGCATCCTGCGGCGGCGGCAGCTCTACTGCCGCACCGGCTTCCACCTGGAGATCTTCCCCAACGGCACGGTGCAGGGCACCCGGCAGGACCACAGCCGCTTCGGTAAGGGACCGGGGGGTGCCCAAACAGGTGCCCCGCGCGCACAGCTAATTACCCCGCTAATATAAATCATCCCGGGACGGATATAATTGGCCTCCTAAACAAATGCGCTCACTCCCCAGCAATGCGGGAGTTTTTATTTCCAATTTCCTACTCTCCCGGCGCTCAGCCTTTCTGCAGGTGCACTAAAACGTGCCTTTGCAAGAAAAACTAAAAAACAAAACAAAAAAAAAATTAATAATAATAAAAAAGAGGACGGTGACCAGCTTTAGCTCTGCCTCTGAAGTTAGTGGTGAGGGAGGCAAAACAGACGCTCCTCGTTGGAATTTCTTGGAAATTCCTAGGTTGGAAAAAGAAATTCCTCGCTTTTTTTAGTTGTTTCTTTTTTTTTTTTTTTAACTCCTCCTTCTTTCTGGCATCTGCAGATATTTGTGAGCTGCTTTCTTTTACATGCATGACTTTGATTAGAAGAGCGTCTCCCCAAAGCGGGCAGGGATCTGTTGGCTTGAGGGGTGTCGGGAGCTGGGTTTGGGAAGGTTGTTGGAAAGGAAAGGGGGAAGCTGAAGAGGGAAAAACACTTCAGGGACATCGGAAAGAAAGAAGATGAAACAATAGGCAGAGCACCGTGGATTTACCTTGCTGCCCGGGATACAGCTGGAAGAATGCCGTGCCTGTATCAGTGGCATACAAGAGCGGTGATCTCTAATGAGACTATATGTAATCTTCAAAAAATGCATCCCAAGCCACAGGCGAAAGAGTACAGTCAGTTTGAGCACAGTAAGAGAAATTCCCGCTACTCCAGCATCTAGTGCAGGTGTCTGTATAAGCTATCAACAAGTCCCATGCCAGTGATCTCAGCTATGTTGTCAACAGGTTGCAAGACGTGCTCACGAGACTTTTTAGAGTTTTCAAGTGATTTAACTCCTCGGTGAAAGGAATTCTTTTTTTGCCTTTACTTGCTTGCARGCAGTCAGTTCTGATACTCCGGGAAGTGCTGCCGCTGCTATTGTTGGAGGTGTAAGGCAGGTTTTTGGAACAATTGGGGAAGCTTATCTTTCCATAAACACCAGGTGTGTGCATGGCATGTCCCTGCCTAAATCAACAAGAAAGTCATAACCCGCGGGTCGGAGTCAGGTACTAATATGCTCGTGGGGCGAGCGTTCTTTAATTACCTCCTGAGAACACCCATCTTTTAACCGTTCRTGCTGTACTACACGATGATTTCCACATTCAAAGAGTTGAAAGCAAACCCATTGCATCTGGTTGGTTTTAGTTCAAGCTGCCACGTAGTGTTTCTAGTCTATCAGTTCTTTTTCCTTACCTTTGTAGAACTAAACAGCCAGTTTCAAATGGCAGCATTTGTTTCAGGTCCATTTTTTATAAAGATTGAGTAAAGCAAGTATATTTTCCAACTTGGAAAAAACATGTCAGACATGCTAAAACTTTTCATGGATTTTGCACGCTGAAGTTTAAGTCACACAGTGATTTCAATAAATCGAAACATTGGCATTCCCTAAGTGTTTTAGCAGTCCGCATCCAGCTCCGTAAACTAGACCAGACTTCAGATATTACAGTTTTCTGCTTCAGGGTTTTCCCAGAGGCGGTGTAAAATAAATAGTTATTTGTTGTAATTGCAAGACAAAGCCCCAGAGGATTAGGCTGGAATCCTTGCGTTCAGATCAAGTTGGACTAAGCCTTGCTTCAGCAGAGACTCAAAGCAATAATGTATTGGCACACAGTATCCACCATCTGCGTTCAGTAGCCATGAATATTTAAATTCCAATGTTACTGGTATGGTTCATATTAGGATGTCATGTATCGATGCATTCCTAAATTTTGCATGCAGAAAGAAAGAAGTAACTTATAACAGGAAGAGGTAGCATGAGCCATTCTGGGGACTCCAAAGCTGTGGTGAGGTGTGCAGAGGTAGACAAGGGGTTCAGGGAAGCACTTTAAAGCTGCCTTAATTCTTGAAGCACCTGGAGAAATACTTAGAAATCAAGGATCAAGCCCACGTGGCTGGAAGGTGCTTGCTGGTACCATGAGCAGATCATTAARTTGCTCCATGGATGGCTGCGATGCCACAGGCCAGGCACGTGTCCAGCTGCAGGTGGGATGTTGGGTAGAACCGGACTTGGCATCCCCATCTCTCARTTTGGAAGGCATTCAGGAATAGACAGGCGGTATCTGCACCCTCCCATGCACAGCCATCCCAAAAGCTACCAGATGTGCAAGACATCCACATCTTCCAGAGAGGAAAATAGCCAAAGCCCCCTCATGCAGAACAGTCCCAAGGTCCCAACAGTGAGGGTTAAAAGAAAAATTCTTTTGTACCACGGCATTTGGGGATGTGACTGTAGGACACAGGGGAGGTGCTGGCATCATCCACCCACACTGCCTGAGCGATCACTGGAATTACTGCCTCTTATCTGTCAAGGACTGGAGCTTTCCTAAATCACACCTGTCTTCTGGAATGTGATATTTTATACTTCCGAAAACGCAGATTCTTGCAAGAACAATGGAGTGCAGCTTATTTTTCYTAGAGGAGCTTTAATGCAAAATGTGGAAAAGCCCTCTAGTTTTCTTGGAAGAAAGCTCAGTCTCACGCTACAGAAGTGCCCAAATTCACTCTCTCAGCTGGCAGCTCTGGCAAGGTCACCTCCAAAAGGATAAAGTGTTTTCAAAAATATATGTCTCTCACTGCATCTACTCAGAACCTTCCTCTACAAAGAAATAAAGGATGATCAAAATCTGGAGGGGATCTGGACTGACATTAGCCCCCCTATGACAATCCTTCTCAGARTGAAACTAAGAGAAATTTGCCAGGGAAATCCCTGCCAGGAGGAACTGCTCCTTTTCTGCCTCACATCTCCTTTATAGCAGCATTAAAGAAGTGAACCCAACGGTGCAACTCGCTGCAGTGGAGGAGGGAAAGAGGCCTTGAGGTTGCACTACAGATGAGTAAAGGCAGAAAACAAAGCTCTTCTGGGGTACAAACCTGCTCATGGATATGTTACACAGATTCCTAGAGAAGCTGCTGAGACCTCCAGAGAAAGTTTGGCTGTAATTTTGACATTCAGACCATAGTGCACCTGTTGCTGAACAGTTGTTGAGGTTTTTAGCCGAAGCTTTAGGTTTGTAGCCATTAATACAACATCTGATGTTTTTGTACCCCAGCTCCTGAATACAGTCATGTAAGAAGAGACAGGTGCAGGGAGCTGAATTGTTCTTTGAGGGATGGTTTAGAGTAAGGCGAGAGTGTGTGGGTCTGGCCATGGCAAAGCTCAGGAGATTATTCAGTGCTTTAGTGGTAAAYGAATCCAGTCAGAGTCTTAATCAAATCTCTCCAAGTCTTATCTGGAAAGACTCAAGGAACAAAGAGAGTGAATAATCTAAGTGAGGAAAAAAAGAGGCAAGTCCTGGGGGAAAGAAAAAAAGAAAGCAAAAGAAAAAAACAAAAGCGTGTTCTACCACAAAAACACACCGCTACAATTGGAAAGAGAATTCTTGAGCTGGCCCCAGTGGCCACTCCCTGTGCTGCTGGGGATCAGATGTACGAAGCTGCAATTTTGTCTAGAATTGGAGTGAGTTAAGGACAGGATGGATATCCGCCCACGTATTTTCAGCCTTCACTCTGTCTCCTGACTTTTGTGGGTTCAAGTTACGTTCTTGATGCTCTTTCAACATAGTCATCTTCCATGCATGTCTCCAAGTGCCACTCAGAGATCAGAGAAGAGGAATACTACAAGGGATGTTGTCAGAAGAGATTGTCTTGGGCATGTCTTGGAAGAAATTTCTTTTGCAAAACCTGTATCTACCCAACCTGCACCAGGTGAGGGATGTCTCATTCCTGCTCAGAGAGGGAAGATGCTGATGCTTCTCCTGGTTTGGTCCTTCCCAGGTCTCTGGGGACCTGGATTGATGTACCTCATACAGAGCATGCATGTGGGCATACTCAAGATAAGATCTGGGTTCCCCTGCATTAGACATCTCTCAGTTTCTCAGTGGAATCAGCAACATTTTCCTGCTTTTCAGAAGTGACAGGAGACAAAAAAAGTGCTGATGCTAAGGACTGTGTCTATACCTACAGGAAGGTCCATCTACCATTCTCCAGTTACTTGATACACTTCACTTGAATATTCCTTTGTCTCCAGCCTGGGAAAAACTCCCCCGTTCCTGGGTGTATCTGTGTACTCCTGCTTTACTTTTTACACTCCCTGTAGTTGTCCRTCTTTCCTCACTCCCTCCTTTTCAAAGAATGGCTGTGCTAATTTCTGGTCTGCAGATGGGAAAAAGCACTCAGCAGTTTAGTAACTCCCTCATGTCAAAACTGGTGGGTRGTGAAGGGAGGAAACCACCCCTCATCCTGCACCTCTCTCCTCCCTGTTTGGGATTCTTTTCAGCTAAGAAACCACAACAGCTACTGAGAAGAGCAGAGCCAGGGTCTGTGTCTGTCTGGCTTGGAAAGGCTGCCTTCCTTGCCTATGCTGYCTGTTCTGACGTTTCTGCAGGCAGGATGTGTCCCCAGGCCAGGATGTGTAGCTGGGTATGTTTCAGCCTGCAAAATGTCTGCTCTCRTCCATAAAGTGTGTTTTGTGGTGTCTGCTTCCCTATTTGCCTCYAGGCCTTGCCACTCCCAAGTCCCTATTTTGTGTCCCCTGCACCCACTGGTTTCAGGGAGGGCTGGGTTAGATGCACAAGCCCCAGAGCAGGCAGGGGGAAAGGAGGGCAGAAGGTCTGAGGGTAGGGAGGAATTCCTGCAGCCAGCTTGGCTGCCAGCACCTGGCCATGAGTCTGCAGTGCACAAAGTGGGTCAGGGGTGTCCACGGCCGTCTGGGCTGTCCTGTATTTAGGCAGTGATGCAGTGTCATCTGAGAGTTGTCACATCCATGCCCCAGGCTGGGGGGTGACCCAGAACTGTGGCTGCCACTGAAGTCAGCTGGCTCAGGTGGCTGCTTGTCACGCGGTGCCTTAAAACCAAGGCAATACTTTTAAGAGGAGCTCTGGGAGGTAACCTGATCAGAGCATCAATTGCCCAGGGCTGGATGTTTTGGGAGCTAAATTAGGAGAGCTGGAGCCATGCTAAAGGTTAGAGCAACTTTCCCCTCCAGTCAATGGAGACATCAGATGAGATGAGGAAAACCCTCTTCCTTCTGCCTCCCAGCTAATTAATCCTGCACTGGACACTGGTAGAACTGTGACCTCTACATAGGTAGTGTGTGAAATCCATAATAACACAGTCCCACCACTCCTTTCAGGAATTCTTCCTGGGAAGATTGAAGGTCCCCACCACTTGTGGTGTTGGGTAGGGGTGTTTGTTTTTCAGTGCTTCACCAAAGGTTCTCCTGTTACAAGTCTTTCCCCCATTGAAACAGCTGCAGCTGTGGGGGTGCAGCAGCCAGACCCTGCTGTTTCTTTCCAGAGGAAATGAGGCTGCCACCATCATAGCTGCCCATGGGTAAAACAGTTGTTGTTGCAGGGCTAGGGATGGCTGCACAGATGCTGCAGGACTGGGAAGAGGCAGGAGGCTGGGACAGGCAGCAGGACACAGGGGGCAGGAGGGRGTTCTGGCACTAACAGTGGTGGAGGTGATGGAGAATGGATTGGCATTTCCCTGGCTCCAAAGGTTGCAGAGGAAGATGCATTTTTAACCTGTGTGCTTTGAAGCTGGATTTTATCTCTATGGCTTGTGTATACATTTTGGGTTGACAAGTATCCCACTGGAGTGCCAGGATGAAGATAGTCCTCACAGACATCTCTTCTAGTGCTTTTCACCTCTTTTTACTGAACCCATGACTTTAAAACCTGTAGGACAATCATGTTATTCTAGAAAACAAAACGACACTCATTTTGGTGAAGAATAAAACCTAGCATGCTAACAGCCTTCTGACATTGCAAGGGGCCAGGCCCAAGTTYCTACATCTGTCTTCTTGGTGATAATTATGAAAAAAATCCAAACCAACAAAACCTTGCAAAGCTTTTTTCATTAGCAAAGACAATCCCTCTTGGGCAACTGAAATTCACAATGCTGGGGAGAAGCCCAGACTGGAAATCAGAAGATTGCACACAGATGGGGCTATAGAGTTAAGAACTGTATTGTTACTGGGAATGGCTGGTTTGTTTTTGTTGCTGGAGCCTGGTGGTTTTTTTCCTCTGTATGATTTGCAGGTTTTTTCCTTTTTTAGGGATTTTGGAGTTTATTAGCCTGGCAGTGGGGCTGGTGAGCATCCGTGGGGTGGACTCCGGACTCTACCTCGGCATGAATGAGAGAGGCGAGCTCTATGGGTCGGTAAGTTCAGGCTGGGCTGATTGCACCCTGTCCCACGGACTGCAGTGCTGCCTGTGGCCTCAGCTGTGGCACAAGCTGCTCTRGCACAGGCCCTCCACGTCCTTGGGGTGCCAGTGATCTCCAACCTACCCTTGATGTCACTGCTGGTTTAACATAAATGATATGTAGGAAATTGGGTTTGAGGGAGGATTCACTCCTGCTGTGAGAGCCCCCAGTGGTGCYCAGCCCCCAGACACCACACTGAGGTTCTGCCTTTCAGAAATGGTGTGGCAATGGCCAGGTAAAGGCAGGGGGACATTTAGCAATAAGCCATGTTTTGTTAATGTGTTTTCCCAGCCTGAGTAACACATCAGTTGTATTCACCTCTCATGGTCAGGTCTGCACCTGTCTGCAGGTCTTATCTTTGTATTATGGCTCTTTAACCAACGGAAGCTGAAATTGTAGCCTGACTGTTAGTGTAAAATTCTCTAACTCCTTTTAGGAGTTTAGGGCTGCTGTTCATGATTTCCTAGAAGTGCCATTTTCAGGCTAAAATTTTCCATGTTTTGACTAAAAACCCCAAGTGTAAACTCATTAAGTGTTATGACTTACAGTCAAAATGCCAGGTTTTAACAGCTGGGCAGAGGTGCTTCCTACAGGTTAATTTAACTCAGTTCCTTATTATTTAGCTCAATTAAGGGTGGATCACAGTAAAAATAAAATGAAATCAAATAAACTGGTTTTAAACCAAAGCAGAAGGCAGCACTTCCTCTCACCATCAGATAAGCTTCAGTGTACAAGTTAAAACTCATTTACTGTGCATACACAGAAGCCGTAAGAAAACTTTTGGTTGGCAAACCACGAGTTTAGCCCGTTTTTCCTTGTCCCATTTCCACATGAGACTGCCACAGACCCTTCCACCATTTAAGATACAGCTGCTGATGTTTATATGAGATAGTTGTCCAGAGAAGCTGTGGCTGCCCCATCCCTTGCAGTGTCCAAGGCCAGGCTGGATGGGGCTTGGAGCAATGTGGGATAGTGGAAGGTGTCTCTGCCCAGGGCAGAGATGAGTTTTAAAGTCCCTTCCAACCCAAACCACTGTAATTCTCTGATCATCAAATACTGCATGCACCAATAACTGTTCTTTTCCCACCTCATTTCTGTAACAGCTTCTGCCCAGCACAGCAGTTAAATGCAGAGACAGTGGTTAAATTAAAAATGTGCAAAATAGAGAAAAGAAAAATCACCAGGATTCCATAAACCACAAAGTCTCCTAAAGCACGCTTCAGAAAGCAGGGCTAGAGCAGCACCACTCCTGTCAAACTCTAAGGCTGCTCAGCAGCTCCTGAAGTTTCAGCTTTCACTTGTGCCTGCTGGAGAACATGAGCCCATGCATCCCCCCCTCTTTGCCTTCAAACCTTGCAGCTCTGATTGTGAGTCGAGTTTCATGATGGGTTAATTAAATTCTAGATCCTGTGTTCATGTTACAACACAGAAACAAAAATAGGGTAACATTTTACAGCACTGAATCTGGAAACAGAATTGACCTGAAGACAGTTGTGGGAGCTGTCCCTGCCCATGGCAGGGGTCTGTAATGAGGTGATCTTGAAGGTTGTTACCAACCCAAACCATTCTGGGATCTTGTGCACCAGGCAGGACGCTGCAGGGACACACTCAAAAGGCTGCTCCAAACTGCTGGCGTCACGAGCCAGGTCCCCAAATAACCCTGGAGTTTTAAAATCTGGGACACGTGGGTTGTACAATGATGGCTTTTGGAACTCAAAAGCCACTACAGTATTCTTAATTAAAGGTCCATAAAACAGCGCCTGACAACAGCATTAGCATTACAATGGTATTTTGGGAGATCACAGTACAGCGATATTTTTAAATTTTCAGCAAGTTTATTATTTCCCTCTGTGCCAGTTTTGCCTGATGCCTGTGTTGATGCAGCCAGAGCCAGCCATCCCCACAGTGACACGTGGAGTCCCCTCAGGACACAGAGCTTTTCCGCCTGTCCCTGTTGACCTCGTGCCAGCATTGCTGTAAAGCTCCCCAAGGATTTCAGAAATGCCACTAATATTTAGGCCAGCCAAAGTCACGGGCAGCACCTTGCCTGCTGCCTGTGTGGTGTCAAGTTCAGTGGGGACATCCCAGGGCTTGGAGAGGAATAAATCACACCTTGCAGAATCACCCCAGACTCGCCAAACATTTTCCACAAGCACTGTACTCCAAACTGCCCAGTGCAGCACGGGGGAATGGGGGCAAAGCAGCAGCCAGAGTTCAGCCACTCATCAGGTTCCAACATATTCCAAGTAGATGGCATCTGAGAGGAGGGRAAAAACCCAGCCTGTATTTATTGACAGAGCTGGGAAGAGAAGCCTGCAGTTCCCTGGGTCTCAGATGGCCAAGGCTGTGGCCTAGGACTTTTGGAGGGCTCACAACTCACYTCAGGCTTTATTTAATTAGCAGCAAAACATTGAAAACAGGTTCTGAGCACAGGTGAGCTCCTGGATTGTGTTACAAAACACATCTACTGCAAGCAGTAACATTTACTGAGCACTCAGTGTGCCTCAGAGGGGACACATTCCCTGCCCAGATAGTTTACAGTGGAGGGACAGTGGCTGTAATATTAGAGCACTCTACATTTGCAGGCTGCCCTTCAGCTGAAAGGGCTCCCAGTCACCCTGGCAGTGCCCTTATGGGATGGCATGGCATGGCATGGCATGGCATGGCTGGACCCCCTGTGACAACACAGCAAGGCTGGCAAAGCCACCTGTGTCCTTGTGGGGCAGAGGGACAGCTTTGCTCCCCACTGCAGCCAGGCACATCCCTGTAGCTGGCACATGGCGATGAGAGGGAGAGGGAAGGAACACTGGACRTGAATGAAAAGTCCATCATCAAACAGCCACTGCCAAGAGCCCCCAGCTGTAAGGGCTAGATGGGAAGGCTGGCCGTGGCTGTGGTGACACCAGTGCCATCTGTCCCCCCACGCCAGCGGGGGATGCAGCAGCCACACACCCTCATCACATCACCTATCACCACCCTAAATGTTCCCTGGGGTCTGACATCCCACGTCCCTCTGGGTCTTGTTATAGCCTCCCATCACAGCTCACTGCCACTCCAGGAGGGGAAATCCTGAGCAATGCTTTCATTCCCATCTCAGTGCATCCACCTGTGTGCCCTGAACTTCCAAAGCAGTGCTTGCTCCTGTTTTCCTGTTTAGAACCCTTCAGATGTGCTGCCTGCTGCTTCTCTCACCCAAAAKAAGGGATTTGGGGTGTGTGGTGCCYTGGATGGGCTGCTACAGGGGGATGTGTCCCTGCCCGGTGGCAYGACCACCCCAGCAAGCTCAAACTCACACCTGGACAGGTTTGGAGCTTTGTTGTGTGCCTGTCTGATTTACTCATAGGGCACCTTTGCAAAATCCATGCCCACCTTGAACTGCTTTTGTCTCCTTCCTCCTCCAACTCCAGAAGTCCTTGGCTCTTGACTTGTGCCCATTTCCAGCTCTCATCCAGGGGAGTCACCCCCAGCAGCACAGTCCTCATCCTCAGGGTAGCCAGGATAAGACAGCTGGGAAAATGCTAGAAAAACAAAGTGAGGAATGGTGGCAGTGTTTTCTCTTGTACCTCTTTGACACGAGTGTCTCTCTGTCCCCCCACGGCAGAAGAAGCTGAGCCGGGAGTGCGTTTTCCGCGAGCAGTTTGAGGAGAACTGGTACAACACGTACGCGTCCACGCTGTACAAGCACCCCGACTCGGAGCGCCAGTACTACGTGGCCCTCAACAAGGACGGCTCYCCCCGCGAGGGGTACAGGACTAAGAGACACCAGAAATTCACCCACTTCTTACCCCGGCCTGTGGACCCTGCCAAAATCCCTGCCATGTACAGAGACCTCTTCCACTACAGGTGATGGTTCCTGCAGTGTCAGTGTACATACTTGGGCTCCCGAGCTTTTTCCCAGAGCACTCTATTAATAGTCATTCCATCATTCCTGTAAGAGTAGATGACCTAGGGAAGCACTTACATTGAATTCAGACACTGCTGTTCCTCCTTGTTTCCAGTGTATATCGAACCTGGGTTATTTATGGGGCGGGGGTAGGGGAAGGGAGGGAACCCTACATTTAATCTTCCGTTTTCGTTCACTTTCGTTACCCGGTTGCTACAAGAGAGGCTGAATATTCAATGTTATGGTGGCTTAAAGGAACGAGCAGGTGAGCAAACCTGATCACTGGGGAAAAGAAAGCCCCAAAACAACCTAAAAATGAAGAGAAGAAAAGAAAACAAAGACCACAGAACTTCTGCAGATGTTGCTGCTGAGCTGGGATAGTTCCCTGCTAAGGAAAAGCCTTTCAGTGGTGCCCTGCTTAAGCAGCCTGGGAGTTTGCTACGTGGATGATGCTCCATGGACTGGTCCTGATTTGTGGGGTTCTTCCTGCTGTTGGGGTGGGAATGGGGCAAGGAACATTACTCWGATGTAAGCATGGATACTGTGCATAAGGACAAAACTATTTATAAAATGTATATGATATTTATTTTATATATTTATTTATTTCAAAATAATTTTATTTTTAATGAGAGATGCTATGACCGGATTTTCATCAGGAAGAATAAGGTCCTACTGAAACAGGAAAAAAATGAGTTTTAAGAGCTTATCGGCAATAAAATTGTCTTTATATTATAGATTTCTTGCTAGCCCTTTTTTTTGGCACTCTTCAACAACTAACCTGGTATTTCCTCAGCAACATGAACAATAAATCCACCTCTGAAAGGGCTTTGTGCATTAAAGATCAATTACCTAAGYCCCAAACTCCTGCAGGAAGATGACATCAAGTCACAGGTCTGGGAAGCACCAGCTTTGTCTCCTTGGGGCATGAGGAATCTCTGTGGATTTACTGTCCTGCTCAAAACCAAGAGGACAAACATTTGGAGCATCTGCTGTGTTTTGGATGGACCCATCAGTTCTGCAACAAAACCAGCACATCTTGCATGAGATTTACCTGCAGCACCATGAAAAATCCATGGAGAAATAGAAATCAACAACAGCAATTCTAAAGCTCCTCACTTTTAGGCAATTACTGTGGATGAGGGTCACCCCCTGGTGCAGGCAGTGCTGGGATGTTCATGGCTGTGTGGCATTTTCCTCTGCAGAAGCTGCATGGTCTCACAGTCCTGTCACCTTTCCTCTGCCTCCAGCTGGGCTCAGCACACCTGATGACATTTGGCAGCCCTGAGCCAGCTCCATATTCCCTGCTGGTGCCCAACAGTGCCAGGGAGCAGAGCCSTCCTCCAGTCAGGCCAGGCCAGGGRCACTCATGGGGGAGGCTTGGCTGTGCCAGCACAGGCCCTCAAGTGACACTTGTGCCACATCTGCCCTTGCTGCCTGCTTGGGATGTCACAGACCTGCAGGGAAAGCTCCAGCAATGATGCCAGCTCATGTTCTGTCCCCTGTGGTCAGCAGAGGGGACAAATCAGTGGTCCCCTGATGGCAGCACACAGTGGGAGCAGGAGTGTGTGGCTGCAGAGGCACAGGCACTTTGCAGCACGAGGAGAGGCTGACAGCAAACAGGGCTCTCTGCAGTGTGCAAAAACCTGRACAACTACAGCTGTGGTGGCTCTGGCTTTTCCTCATCACAACTGYTTTGTCCACAGTGTTGTTTCTGAGCCTTCTCCTTGCAAAACAGTCATGGTAACACCTCAGCTCCTTCATCTTCAGCCTGTGAATTCCCAGGACATTTTCACTGACCTAGAGATGATCCACACCAGCTTCTTCATGAGCTACATCACTAATGAAGCAGCAGCTCTAGAGGCCAGCTCTGCCCCTGACTGACTGTCACCCTCTCTGCCACCTCCCACGTCCCTTCGCTGTCCCAGCGGGTCCAGCAGCCACCAGACGACAGGCTGGGGTTGGCAATGAGGAGATTACAGGAGCTTTACCTTCAATGATCCAGACATGAAGGAATTTAATCCCGTGTTTGAAATAAAAAGAGTTTATTTAGCTTCTTCCTCTGAGTCACTGCCGAAACATCTCATCCCCGGCTGCCGTGTCGGGAGCTCCATCGCTCACGAGACGCGTCCTCAGGTGCACTTTTGACCTTCCCCTGCATCAAGGGAAATCCCTCAGCCCTGGAGCCTTGCTTGCCCCCTGGGATGATCCTGCTCCCTCCAGCCAGGGCTTTTCCGTTGTGCTTGAAGATAAATCTGGTGGTTTATGAGCCTGCTCCTTTTCAAAATGAAGGTCAAACCTCATCTCAGCAATGACAAGTACATTTTTWACCAACTCCAAAGGGAGATGATTTGGCCCATGGGGGCAATGCTGGACTTGTAAAACACCTTTTCAGGATCTGGGTTCAAAAAACTSATATTTGCAAAGAGCAAAATCCACAAAGAATTTACTGGAAACCCCTTGGTAAAGGCTGGTGTCCTGTCCTGTGTGGGGGATTCATTAAATGGGGAATTCAGCACTGCTAAATCCCACCCAGATGGTTCTTTCACAGGAATTTGCATTGTTTGGTTCTGGTTCAGCAAAGCACCTGAAGATGTGAGTGATCTGAGTGAGCTGGGAGCTGAACAGCAGCAGAGGGAACCATCACAGACATGGGGTGCATTTTGAGTGGCACAGGAGGGGGCTGTGATGCACAGTGGGTTTGTGTGGGCACACTCATCTCTCCACCCCATGCTGTCCTCCTGGTCCAACTGTTTCCCCACCTGAAGATTCCAACTGCTCCTTCRGCCTGGAGGTGTCACAGGGCTGGCAGATGGACCTTGCTAGGAAAGTTTGAGAGGAAAACACGTTTGGGTTGCTTCAAGCTAACAGAATCTTCAAGTCAGCAAAAGGAAACAGTGCTTGGGGTCTCAGTTCACGTAGATTCCATGGGATTCAGAGKCACAACAGCCAACTGGAAAGCTTCTCTCACAGGGGAGGCAAAGGCTGGGGCAGGGAGAGCTGTGATCCCCAGAAACCCCACAGTGCCCCTGAGCCCAGAGCTGCCTACACACAAGGCTGTGGGTCTGGAAACACCACAGCAAACGGGACAAAGGCATCTCTTCAACCCTTCTCCTTCCACCCCAGAGGGCTGGGCCTGTTCTGTGAAACATTATCTGGGACAGCTGTGCAGAGCAGGAGGGAGGAGGCTCCAGCAGAGGTGGGGAAGTGCTGCAGCCTCACTATGGAGGGTGCAGAAACACAGGGGAGCTGCCTGGGAGAGGCCAACGTGGAGCCAAGCACAACAGGCAGTGCCTTTCTCCCTGGCTTTGGCTCATGATCCAGGGCACAGGGATGGATTGTCTGGAGACTGACATACAAGTGCCAACATCCATGTGCCCTCAGGGACATCCCCATGGAGACCCTGCTGCCTGYGGGGGGAATACATGGCTTGGGGCTCCTTTCTCCAAGGGGAAAAAAGAGAAGAGGCCCCAAAGGCTCACCTCCTGTGGAGAGAGTGATGGAGAGCCCAAAACTGCGGAGGAAATCCAGAAACTCAGAAGAAATCCAGGAGATCCGAAACTGCTGGAAAGCAAGAAGGTGTTGTGGTGTTGTCCCACCTGGCTGGACATCCAGAGAGATGTGCTGCTGCTGCCAGACTTTGACTGAGATGTTTCTGGAAGGGCACCCAGGGATGGAGCATTCCTGAAGGAGAAGGGCTGAAGTTTGTGTTGATGTGGAGCACCCCTTGGGACAGCACTGGTCATTGCTTTTTCCAAAACTGCCCCAGAGCTGCTGAATTCTCATAGTGGAGAACACCAAGGCTGTCACCTCACACCTGCACTGGGGGTGAGCAGGAGCCCTGGGAAGTGAATTCCAGGGATTCTCAGGCTCTTCCCTTGCTGTGCCAGGAGGTGTCTGGCACTGAGATGCCACCAAGCAGGGCAGGTCACCACACCAGACATGGCCAGGGCCCAGGTCCTCCACTGCTGCTGCTCGTGGGCATGGGGACAACCCAGGGAAAGGGGCAACACTGAATTCCTAAAGCAGCTGGTGTGCCTGGATCGGGCTTTGAGGGGTGCCTCAGGTACCAGTTCCTGTCTCACTCAATCTCAAGCAGGTTTTCTGCACACAAGGCCAGGGTGGTGTTTGAGATCAGACCTTGGAGGGGCTGAGTACAGACCCAAGGGGTGACCCCACCTCCCCCTGTGCTCACCTTTCTGAAGTCCTGCCCTTCTCCAGGGCAGTGTCCCCACTGGGGCCACAGCCCCTTCCAACACTCCTCCAGTGACCCCCAAACCACCCCTGGGGAAAGCAGGAACAGGAGCTGTGGCTGCATGAAAGGGCCACACGCAGGATGAACTCATCCCACTCATCCCAGCCACACACAGCAGGGCAGGAGCTTGTCCAGACCCTTCACAGCAACACAGCTTTGCCAGAGCCACATTTGGAATTATTCTGGTGCTCTGTCCCAAGCCACAGCCCCAGGGTGGGTTCCACAGCACAGAGGGTGCACAGRGGGTTATTTGACACCTGAGCAGGTCTGGGAAGTTCAGACACCACGTTGTTACTGGTGCTGGTGCTGCAACACCAGCTTTTTTCCAGGCTCCTCCAGCTGGGAACATTTAGGATGTTTGGCTTTCCATAAACAYTGAAAATCTATCCAACTTCAAAACTATTTTTTGCTTGAACTGATGAATTTAGTTTCATTTACTGTGTGCAGAGTGGTTCTGCTTTYAAGATAAAAGCAAAAGCTGCTCAGGCTGGGCACAGCTGACACAGCAACAGGGCTGGTCAGTGTTGGGATATCTCAGCACAACATTCTGGATATGGGACTTGTCCCAGGACACTTCCCAGCCCAACACAGACAGCCACATCCAGCCTGAGCTGCCCACTGCCTCCATCAGTGTTCAGCCAAGTTAAAAGTCCCAGGGATATTTGGAAACACGCTGCCCACAGGACCCCTTGGAGCACAACTCCAGTATTTTCACCTCAGACACCATTCCCACCTCCCTCAGCTTTACCAAGACCGTGCCCCTGGGCAGCCTCAGCAGTGCCAGGGAACAAGCAGAGGGCACCTTGGGGATTTAATAACTAAGGAAGGGAGAAGTACAACTACCAGGTTAAAAAACAGCAGCACCTTATTCTGATTTGACTAAGCAGAGCTTCACCTCAGTTTTAACCATCTCACTGCTGGACAACTCATTTCATTTTTAACAGTCAGATTGGCAGAAGCTGCTATTAATAAAGTAATTTGAAAATCTGGACCACAGCTATTTTCCCTRAATGAAATCAATGTCTATATCCACTAAAGTCACTGTAGAAAACAGTAAGAGCTTCAACTCACAGCACAGTTCTCCARAGACACATTCCCAGGCTGAATCCCTGTGGAGTTAACACTGGACTGTGAATGTAGCACAAGGCACATAGATGTATTTTGGTAACTTTATTAAATGAGATATTAAATAGTTTAAGTTTCAACTACTAAAACAGCACTTTGAATGGTGAAAACACATAGTATATCGTCATACTTGAATGCTTCTTCTTTTTTAAAAACACATTTCCAGTCCTTATATATATTACAAAACAGCCTTATAGGAAGAGGGGACACCTTTTCTATAGTACTTAAGATATTTAATACAGAACTGAAAAGCCATCTAATAGAAACAAAGGCAAGTCTTCACAGCTGTATGATTTCAGCAGCCAAAGCTGGTTGATGGACTGAAACATTACTATACAACTGGGACAAAACATATACAATATCACGATACTAAGCAAAAACGCTTTACATCCAAAGGAATAAACAGGTTACAAAATGTGGATAATTTAGCAGGCAAAACTGTATTACAAGCAACATTTTTATTTGTCATCTTAAGCCATTTTTATCTAGTTAAAACATCTAAAACAAATATAAAAATGAGCCTTTTATTATCTTATTGATGTATATTCTGTCTTTAAGTACTGGTTAAAGCCTGATGTTATACTCAAAGCACGTTGTTATGCAGCTAAAATGTCGAGTGAGAAACGTAAGCAAAGTGGTCCAGGTTTTACTTCAATGCTTATCTTGTATTCCTTCTTGTGCATTAGTCTTCTGTTATCCATAGGTTTGTCCAGGATGAAATAAAATGTGCCTTTCAATGTTGCCTAAAACTTCCACATTTRAGTCTTTGAGTTACTGTAAAACTCCACTTAACATTCCCAGGTTTGGTAGAAAGTACTTCTCTTATTCACAACACGTAGGAATATCGGTGACAGTTACCCAGAGTACATTTGCCTTCAAATGTTTGTCTCAACATCTCACTTTTGTCTCTTCTAGTGCCAACATGTCTCTCTTTGCTCCCTCCCCCAGATCAGAGATAACTGTAGAGCTGGCAGACACTAGAACACACTGAGGGTCTTTTGTGGTTTCTTGCCATCAAAGAGTCCAAGACAGAAAGCTGTCAGCTGGGCTTGCAGCAGCCCAACCAACCTCTGTCCACGTCACAAACCAAGTGTGAGTCACACACCAAAACATCGTGGGACATCTGCAAAACTTGTCCATTCAGGGCAAGAACTCAAACTCTTGCAAGAAACTTCCCAGAAACCAAAATGACTTTAGTTCAMACCAGCATCAGAAGAGTCCAGCACAATGTGGAGCCACCGCCTCCATCTGTCTCCAGAGCCCTGTGTTGTCCACACACCACCACCTCCATGTTCCTGCCACTTACTTGTGCCCCCAGATGATCAATGGGGTTTTTTTGGGGGGGTAAGAATCACCCAAAGTCTATGCAAAGGAAAGCCCTATTTGTATTTAATAAGAACCTGACAAGCACAACAAGTGTGGGCAAAGAGAGTGATAATGGTATAGAATAAACCTGAAATTTATCTCTGGCCTACATTAAAAAACCCCAGAACAGAAACAAAAGCAGAATCAAGCTCTTTGTGTCCTAACCCATGTTTTCACTCAACTGAAGGGATGGGGAGGAGTGCATAACCCCATCTCTGTCAATAAAGTTGTTCCACCCTTCTGGCAGCTCCAGAAGTTGCTACAGCACTTTCTCTGTATGGATTTCCAATGGGCAATGGCTGTGCCATGCTAAAGGGGGGTCTCTGACAGGGTTCTCTGACAGGCCACCTGACCCTGGCCACCACCACCATTTTACCCCAAAAGACAGGAATKGAGTTGTGTTGGCCCGTCCCCCATTGCCGGCAATGGAGGAGACAGTAGCACCAGCAGGAAGGAGTTACAGAAATGTGCTTTGTGCTGGACTCCACAGCCAGGGATCAGCCTGTGAAGGAAAAGCATCTCCACTCCCAGACCATCAGCTGTTATTCCATCACATGGAACTGAAAATAAGAAATGGCAGCAGACTGGGGAAGGCCCAGTCGTGTTTAAGGCTGGATGCACAGTTCCCTGTGTCTCAGAGCAGTAGTAGTTACAAATATTGCACTCAGTTCTGTTTCAGGGAGCATTTTCAGCTCCTGTTCCATTCAGCACAGATGACCCGTGAAGGAAACTAAACTATTTCTGTTACAACGTTCCCACTAATAGAAAGAAATGGGTAAGCAGAAAAGTATTCCATAATTTGAGGAATCAACTCTAATCAAGAACTCAGCTGTTTTCAATTCACATATGTCAGACTGAACTTACAGACCTGCAGTCCTTCCTAAGCTTCCCAAAGCTTTGCAGCCACGAAAAGCAAGCGCAGGAGTTTAGACAGGAAACCTGTGGAGATGCTACTGTAAGGGGAGGACTTGTTTTCACTGAAAACAACTTGTTATCTCCTGTACTCAACATATGTAAGAAGATTCTAGGCAACATCACTGACAACAGGGAAAACATCGTGACCTATTTAAACAAAGCTGAAACACTAATATGGAACATGGTATTTAAGGGGAGCAACCAAACTACTCTTTTTAAYTTTTTTTTTTTTTTACAGTTGAGTTCTGTTAGGCCATTGATTCCTAAAAAAATAAAATGTTCTTTCTCTGATTTTAACAATCCTTTAGGCTTTTAGTGCAAAATCACATTGATTTCCCTTGGGAAGGCCCTGGATTTTTGCCTCTCACTGGGGGTGGTGCTCGTTGTAGGGGTGGTGGCTGCATCCCACCAGACACTGACTGATACATTCCTCTCACATCTATGGCTGGGTAGCTGGAAGGATTCATGATTAAATTTGGAGGCTTTGGCATCATGAAGTGGCCCATGGATGCTTGCTGGTAGGACATCTGCTGCTGCTGCTGCTGGTTGTACTGGTGCTGGAGCCGCCTGTTCATCAGGATCCTCTGGACACAGCCGATCAACTGTGGAGGGAAAGCAGAGCTGCCTGAGTGCACCACCCGTCCCCTGCTCCCAGGATCAGGTTCAGAGCTCAAATCAATTTGTTAGGGACAGTATGGCTGGGGGAAAAAGCCCCATTGTTATCACCATCCCTAATGTGATGGCATTCAGCAGCCCATTACTGCAGAAACCATTTAGTAACAGCATTTAGGGCTCAGTTCTCCTGAAGACTTGGCTATTGTGTTGCAGGCAGCATTTAGGTGAGTTGCCATGGCAACGTGTACTCTACTGTGAAATTATTCCCAGGTATAAGTTACATCATCATTTGTCAGGTACCATTCATCTTCCCTTTGAAACTCCCGCCTGTGCACTGTCAGTGTTTGTTTGCCTGAGAGAAAAACTCTTCTCTCTGACATCATCTGGGCAACTTTCAGATCCTGCAAAGTAATTCTAAGCAAAAACAACATTACCAACACTCTCTAAGAYGTGCTTCCTAAGTGGCTGGCTGAGCTCTGGGAATCAGATTTCTCTTTATGCCTCATGACCTCGCAGCAAAGCCCTTCAKCTCAAAACCTGGCGAGTGCCTTTTTCATGAACCTCTCCCTCACTGAGGCCAAGCAATGAACTCCAGCACGCTGCAGACCACTCTGTGAGGGATATTTATGTGCCTAAACATACACTTGTAGCTCAGGAATGAACATACACAAGATCCTCATTCAAGCTCTGACAGTAGGTAAATAAATGGAGGATGTTTTACCATCTGCTGTTTCCCGAGCACGTCGTTGTAAATGGCTTCTCGGCGCTTCACGTCCAGCTCCTGGCTCGCCTGTCTGTTCAGGGCCAGGGCCTGCACCTGGCTCTCCGTCAGGGTTAAGTTTTCTTTCCACTGGAAAGCAAAAAAACCTTCTTGGCACTGGTGGTTTGAACAAAAACCTGACAGTAACTGAGGCCCTGTGTCACGTTCGCAGCTGCACCAAGAGTTAAACCAGCCCAACTTCCAGTGAGTGCAGAACTGCTCCACCAGAACCACAGCCAGCAGTTATTAGTTCTTCTAACTGGCAATGAGCAGCCCAGAAAATACAATAACTACTTGCCTSTAATTGCTGTTCTGATTTCTAGAAAAACCAGCATTTTCAGAGCATGGCAAATATTTRTGGATCTAAAGTGTCTCTCCTGTAAGGCTCTGTGCCAGCTGCACACCACCAAGGGTTACTGCTGGGATAAAGGTCACTCCCAACTGGAAATGATGCTCATTAATAATGTAATTCATTAGCTGAATGACCATTTGCAGTAGGAATAGCTTTGTTTGGTAATGTTTAATGTTTTCCACTCCTGAYCTAAGCCCAGGGTTATCCACTGCACTCACTATGGCTGAAATGATGTCTTCYAGGGGCTGGATTCTTGCTGCAGCCACACTGTTGGTTGCTTCCACTACCTTCTCTCTTCCTTGATTAATGAGGTCCTGAGAAAACACCAGAACATCAGTTATAAAGCACAGAAACAAAAAATACATTTCTTCCCCAGCCTTCTTAATCTTCCTCTTGTACATACCTAGACTTCAATTACCTCTCTGCTCTCAATTTGCACAAGTCAATGAGTCTAAGCTGCCACCTATTTGAATTTTAGCACAGAGCAGTTGAACAACATGTATAAACCTTGCAATTTGTAGACAGCATTTGTAAAAACCTATTTTTGTACCCACAGGTTTTCAGACCAGCATGAGAATGGTAAAAACCCAGGTAAATTTTCTACCATACAGACTTGAAGATGTTACAATTTCAAAAGTGGTAACTAAAGTCTGCAAAGAATGCAGGTGATGCTGCAGAATCCTGACAATCTGCCCAGGTATAGGTTTATATACATGCAAGTTAAACTTCAGTAAAGCTACATGCAACCCCCCACCCCCAAACATCCAAAAATATACAAATATTCTGGACTGACATTATCCACAGTTTGTGAGAGAAAACCCCTGCAGCAACACAGGCATGCARTGCTCCTTACCTCCAGCTGTTGGTTACTCATTGCTGACAGAGCACCCAAATTGTAAGGAATATATGTCTGAGAGCTGAAATTTGTGGGCATTGTGGTGGTCCCTGTGGGCATGTTGAAACGCATGGTCATGCCCTGGAAAAACAGAGTGCACTG
>JACDOX010000078.1:1034278-1093926 GCA_014549065.1 Cardinalis cardinalis | reverse complement strand
GCCCTGAACACTGAGCATGGAGGTTTCCAAAACTCAGCCCAGAACCCCATTTCAGTCACAGAGAATCCCAAGCTTCAGTCTTCAATAATCTCTGGGTTTAGCTTGTAAATATTTGATATATGAATGACCACTGCTTATTAATACAGCTTAAGTTGGTTAAGATAATTTTTTATCTTGAAAACCCACTACTTAATTTAGAGTTTGACCAGCCTGAAATGAAATTCTGAAAAAGTTAAATACACAATTTATTCAGGAATGTAAAGCTCACTGCCCATTTGGATTTCTCACAGGGCAACTTCAGATTTTACTTTATTTCCCTGTTTCTTTTCCCTCCCCAAACCTTTTCATCAGTTCACTCAGGGTGGTCAGTGGCAATTTACACATCCACTTTTTGTACTTTTAGTGGAAGGCTTTTGAGGGTTCCTGGCCCACTGAAATTCAAAAGGTAATTTGGGGTAACACCAACAAATGTGATTGAGAATTTCAACCTTGGTGGCATCTCATAAACTGCCCTTATGGCCCTGCCAAGGTAAAGGCACAGCTTTAGTTTTAGGAACACAAAGAGCTTTGGTGCACCCCGCACACCCAGTTAGTGGGGATAAATCCCCACCAACTGTATCTGATACAGTAACAGGGCACAGGGCAACAAAATGGGAACAGGGTTCCAACTTACTGTAATTTCACAGATTTCTGTTGTATTACCAAGCACTGGTTTTATGTTAATGTGTGCATTAGCTCAGGAAGGTGACACTGTCACACAGAGCCCCTGACAGGGACACCCTCACATGGGAAAAGAGGGATTACACAGGACATCAGCTGAGTTTTAACATAAATTAGAAAAAAAATGCAGGTGTAAAAGGAACTTGTAATGGAAGTAGCAAAGCAAACACACAGAAAGAAACAGCACTGAAGGAGCACAAAAGACACAGAATCTCCATTTCTCCTATGTCAATATTTGCTTTACATATTTATTTCTTGGTCTATAACAATATTTAATTATTCAAAGACAAACTGAAAAGGTTATTGGGACTCTAAACCTGGAAAGGTTATTTTCATGTACATAAACCAGATTAAACAGCTTTACCTTCTTTTCTGCTTCATATTCTGCCCAGGCTGCCTTCCTCTCTTCTTCAGTGAGTTCCTCCTCCTCTTTATGGTCCAGGAGTGAATCGTGCTCGTGGTAGCCCACGATGTACTCCTTGTTGATCTGGAGCAGCTCAGCCAGGATGGTGTCCTGCTCAAATCAGGGGATGAAGCAAGAGTCACTCASCAGCTCTGCCCTGTGCCCCCCTCCCCATTCCACACACAGCTATCAGCACTCCACAGCACAATAAAACTGGAAAATCACTGAAAAGTACAATTTTCCTCAGAGGGAGAGCAATGGATTAACAATCTGTTGCAGAGATGACAGTGCAGTCACTTAWTAAACCACAGGAATGCACTCAGATTCCACAACAATAAATGCACCTAAAAAGAATGGAATGTTCTCAGTGGCTTTTCCTTTGCTATGGCTGGACAACAGACAGGGCCCATCAATACATCTGCATTTATTATACAGAAACAYCTGCATTTATTATACAGAAACAGCAGCTCTACAGCTTTCAAACACTGAGCACTACTTTGGGTCCAACATCTCCAGATTTTTTAGTCAAACCTTTTTGTCTGACAGGCAAGGTGATGCTGCAGAAGATGAGGAGAAAGATCCCTACAGAACTGTGAAGAACTGCTCCTCCTGCACACCTCAGGAGCTCCTTTCCTGAGGTCATTCTTGAACAGGGTTTTTTACATGACTTGAGTGGCTGATGAGCTTCATTAATTAAGGAAGCTCCACACACCTCAGCATTCAGGCCAAAATTCCTAATATGAAACCATTACTGAACCACTCCTGAGAGGAATTACAGTCCAGGAGGAACCTGAGCCCCTCCAGGTCCTGCCCTCACTGTGCCAGGTTTGCCCAAGCAGGAATCCAGCCCATCCCACCCTGGCATTTCATAATCTGAACAGTGACTGAAAAAAGCACCCACAAACAAACAGATTGCTGCAGCCACTCTGGAAACTGAGTGTGGAAGTCCTGACCAGGGCCTCTGTCACAGCAGCTCCACAAAGGTGTTTGTTTCTGTGTGTTGAAAAGTTAATTACATCTACCAATTAGCAATGAGCTGCTCTTTGTCCCACCCTTCTGTTTGGGGTGAATCYCCTCATCACCAGCTCCTCCCAGACCATCCAGGGCGGGGTTTGCACCCTGCAGGGAGCAGAGCATGGGGGGGCTCTGGGGTGATGGTGCTGCCACCCCAGGGATGGGGGGGACACCAAGCCCAGAGGGGGTGGCTGAGGAGGCTCCTGGAGGTGCAGGAACAGCCCTGGGAACAGCAGGGCTGCAAACAACCCTGGAATTTAACCCAGCCTCCCCCAGCCCCCAAATGTGCTTTCATTTACATCCAACTGGGGCTTGGCTTTGCCTAAACTCTGTTTTGTGTTGACATTAAGGATGGGAGCTTTGAAAACAGGGATGCATTTAGTTCAATCTTAAAATAAAAAAATAATAAATCCACATAAAAACCCATCAGAATAATGATTTCTTTATATTTGTTTAGCTTGTTGATAGAATAATGATTCTYAATTGGTTTGTAAGCTTTAGGATGAAATCCTGGTGATGAATGAAAATATGAAGAGAGGCTGAAAAAGGGGTTTGAATTTTAAAAAAGACATTTGTCTTTTAAAAATCCTGATGGAAATTAAATGCTGCAGAGAGATCAGTGTGTTAGAAAGGAAATCTTCCATGAAGGAGTGCAAGTTATGCTGCAATTCACAGGTTTTTYTCAAGCAGCTGAATATTTAATACTAAAGCGAAAAATAAAAAAAAAATAAAATAAGAAGCAAATTCTTCTAATCCTGAGATCAAAATTCACAAAGCTAAGTGCCTTCAAGTCTAATTCCCTGAATGAGGAATAGGGAATGAGCCCAGGGCTCATTCTSCACCAGCAGGGCCAGTTCTGAGGGACACCCAGTGCCCCAACACTGCCTTTGTCCAGCTCATGGACTGGACTGAACTATCCTGGAAATAATAATTATATTCCTATATAATTATAGAAATATATCCTTATTTCTATACTTCAATACAGCAAAGGTGACCAAGAGATCATTCAGCCTTAAGAAACCTTTTTTGGACTGAAATTCCAAAGCAGCCCTTTCCAGCTGGGCAGGGAGAGGGGATGAATGAAATCAAACAATGGAAGTTAAGAGTAAATAATTGATGTGAACCACACTGGTATTGTAAATATTCTGCTAACCCCAAGTATCCAGAAGCTGYTTCTGAGGGCACAGCCCTGGAGCTCTGGAGTTGGGGCTGGAACACCACAGGCATTTCTTCCTTGAAAATCTCCACACCTCAACTGCTGCTCCAATTAAAACTGGCCATGAAATCTGAACAATCTTCCAGGAAAACAACAGACTGCACATCTGCACTGCCATTTTTACAGAAAATAAAAGCATTCAATACCTTCTCCCCCCTTAACAGCACCTTCCAAGAAAACTGCTCTTGGACTCAAAGCTGGATGTTGTAAAGCCAAAATTCTCAAGGATCTAGTTYAAAAACAAGCAGGATTTGTTTCTCCACTTGCTGACTTTTAAAACAATATGAATTCTCCCATCCCATTTAAAACACAATAATTYAATATTTGTCTTTTTCTTCCATCCAGGAAGTTCAAAAGGAGTCAGAAGCACCCCAACACTCAGCTCTGAATGATTCCTCCTCATCCCACAGGAATCCTGGCTCAAGGATTCCTGCAGACCCTTCCACTGTGGCAGGCCTGGAGCCAGGCAGCTTTCTGAGAACAAACCCAATTTCCCCCACAGGTTTTTCCACATTTGTGCTCAGATGGTTGGAGAGAAGATGGAACACATTTCCCCTGATTCCTGTTCACATTTCCCTCCAGAAAGGGGCAGTTCTGAAAGCTGCATTTTCAAACCTCCTTGTCCCCATGTTCTGAGGACTCTGCTCACCCCTTGCACTCTAAAATAATGTAAAAGCACAAAAAGTGTTATCTTTACACTGCCCTCATGTTACAGGATCTTAAAGAAAATTCTTATCTCTAAATGCTGTGTAATTACTTGGTGTTACAATAAAATGTGTTCCTATTAACACATTTTTTAATCAACCTAAAAAAAAATGCTGTGTGTTGTTAAATTAATTGTTAAGGAGATTAATAACCAAGCTSAATAATGCATTTCTGCTAAAATCACACTGAAATAAGGAATAGTTAACAGAGTTCATGGCTGAGGAACCTTGCACAAATGAATTTACTTGATTATTTACAGCCTTTTCAGCCATCAAACAAAAAAGGAATTAGAAATTTGCACACAGCATGTACTGAGATGCACATCTTCAAAAGGACAAAATATCATCTGCTAAAACCATGAGAGAACACAAAAATAAGTCCAGTCCCCAGATTTGCTCTATTTACAGGCAGGAAATGGTTAAAAGCTCATTTTCAACTTGACTTGCACAAAACTTAAAACACTGATGATGGCATTAATATGGAACTTAATACTGAGTGAGGGAGCAAGTTTTGAGTTTATAAACACATTCATTAACTGATTTATTTTGTAATAGAAAACCAGAAACCTTCAAAATATAATTATTGCATTGGATTGATCAATGTTTCAAGTTAACAGATTCAGTTGATTCACAAGTTTTGGAGTTATTTTAAAAATAAGAAGCAGCATCAGGGAATGGKGCTGCATTGGCTCTGTGGAGGTACAAATGCACAAAGCATTAATTAACTAAGAATGCAAAACAAGATAAAATACTATTAATTATATAATATAATGCCCAGACACTGCAGAGTGACCAAACCACAGAAATTTAACCAGTTCATGGACTACAGGCCACTCCCTGATGTGTTCCAAATGGCAAGAAGCAGAGAAACCACTACAGCTAAAGGATGAATCAGTCTTGAGCAGCCCACAAACACAGAGACTATCAATGAAATATAAACCCACAGCCTAATCTTAAATACAAACTGATTTGGAGAAAAAGAATAAAATAATAGAACCAGTTATTCCTTCCTCTAAAGTTTATTCTTACCTAAGTGCAGCTCTTATCTCTACCTTATCTCTACTAAAGGAAGTTAAAGAGGGAACTAAAACCCAAAAGTCCTGGCAAAGGGAAACATGGATTAAGATGACTCTTACCTCCAGTGCCACCTCTCACAAACTCAGGTTGTGCTGGGGATCACCAGCACCCATTTAGATGCTAATTTGAGTTTTCCAGTTCATGCAGTAAAACTTCATTCAAAATGTGGGGAAAAGTATCTTTGTTTGTTCTGACTTAAAAGTTGGGTCTTTTCATGAGTCTCTTTCTCTCACAGTGTCCATTACATTGAGAGGAAACTCCTCACCCAGCTCATTAAGGGTTTTTTAATTAATTATGGATTTTATTGTGTTTCCTGCTCTCCACCTCCACTCCAAGCAGCCAGCACTGCTCTACACCACAAACCTGCAACACATTTAAACACACCCAGGTTGTTTTTACAGCACAAAAYTCCTGCTGATGGCCACCACTCACTTTTGGCAGCATGGGGGTGTCCCTCTTCTTCTTCTTCTCCGAGTTGGGGTCATCCAGCAGGTCTGGCTCGAAGGTGTAGAGCTCGGTGAGCTCGTTCATGGTGAAGTGTCTCTCCACCTGCTGCTGGTCCACCACCCTGAAGGACAGCGACTGCTTCGTCACCTGCCGGTCGTAGATCTTGTCCTCCATGGTTCCCTGGACACACAACACCCACTGCTCACCCACAGCAACACTCACAGGTGGAAAAAAGCCCAAATAACCACCCAKCAGCTCTCTGTGCCTTGTTTCCCTGTGGTTCTGCCACTTTGAAGCCGTTTGTTTGCTGGGCAATAAAAGGAAARAAATCCCTTTTTTGTGCATGGGACAGATGTCATCTAGCTGGTGACTAGAGGAAGAAAATTGGTCTTTCAGTGGTGTTTTTAAGAGATCCAGTTTGGCTTCATTTCCCCAAAATGGGATTTTGACCAAAAAATGGCAATTTTCACAGCATGTACCTTATTTTGCTGCTTTGAGCAGCCTGTGAAAAGGAAAACAGATACCATATCACTGTGGTGGAGGGGAGAGGTGAAGAGAGGCAGTCAAACCTAATTCACCACAGCTGTGTACAAAAAAAAAAATTAGATCTTTGAAAAAAAGGAAAATCACTTCTTTTTAAAAAAAAAAAGATGACTGAGAAGGATGAGAACAGCACAGCTTGTTCTGAACAGCATAATTTAAAAAGGATATCAACAGTTCAAAAGTGCACAGAGAAAACTACAAAAATAAACTGAAGCCTGAAGAAAAACCCCATTTGTGACAGTAACATGTCCCAGACAAGGATCTGCTTCAGCTGGGATGGAAAGAGTGACTGGATCAAGGGTGAAGTGCTCCTGGAAAGGGCTCCAGGCTCCTGTGTCACACCTGAGGAAGCAGAGGCTGAAGAGGCACTTCCCAACAGAAACAATGGCCTTACTTAAAGCACAGATCAGTGTCCACACGAGTTATTACCCATCTTTAACATCTGCAGGGTGTGATAGGAGTTTTCAAGTAAGACTGGATGCATTTTTATAAAAACTCACTTGTATCCATGTGGTTTCACTGCACTTGGACCATCAGGGTGTGCAGAAGGAGCTGCCCTGAGCAGGGCTATTCCCTAACAACAGCACCACCATCCTCTGCAGGGACTGCTCCAGTCAGAGTTTTTAGAGGTGTGCAAATTAAAAAGGCTGAGACTCCTGTTCTGAGTCTGGTCTGGACATRTGAATCACTGCTGGAATTCCAGAATTTGGGTTAATGAAGTGTCAGACAAGGGGGACCTCACAGTATGGAATGCAGGAGCTCCTGATGCAGGGAATGATTGCCATTTGACTCTATGATTTAGGATGCTGAACAATTGCTTTGTTAAAACTATATTACATTATACTACACTATATTAAAGAGATACTAAAAGAATACTACTGAAAACCCCATGACTGTCTCTGACAGACACAACACCTTGGACCYAATTAATGTAAGCAACCATCACTAGAATTGAATTAAGAACTCCCTTCAGGTAAATAATTTTCCTAACACATTCCACATGTGCAAAACAACAGAGGCAGAGAACAGAGATAAGAATTGTTTTCTTTCTCTGAGGTTCCTCGCTGTGATCCTCAGGAAATATCCTCAGGAARTTGTGCCTGCTGCTCTCTTTGGAGAGAGATGTGGCTACATCACAGSAAATAATGTCATTYGTTTTACCACTCTTTCCTTCATGAGCTGCTTCAGTGGCCAAGCCCTGCTCCAGATCAGAGCTGGAATATGACTGGATCAACTTGGGTCACTACAGACCCCAACACAGCCCAAACAGGCACAGTTCCCACAGTCCCAGCTCCCAAATTGGACTGCAGGATCAAAGAGCTCAGCAAGTGCAGCAGAAAAGTACCTGAGCCAAAAACCTGTACACGAACACAGGCTTGTTCTGCCCGAAGCGATACACCCTGAAGATGCTCTGGATGTCATAGGAGGGGTTCCAGGAGGCATCAAAGATGATGACTCTGTTAGCAGCCACCAGGTTTATTCCCAGGGACCCTGCTTTGGTGGATATGATAAACAAGCGGCCTCTGGAACAGAGAAGAGTTGCAAAATTTGAGTACTTTGGAAAATAACTGTTGTTCATATACTGAAATAACTCTAAAACGTCATTGAAATAATGTATTAAGCATAAAACAGATGCAGATTTCACAAGAACAACACTTTAAGCAAAACATACACTCCCAAAAATACACATCAAGGCCTTTTGCAAATGAGCTGTTAAGAAAAACTGGTGGGCAAGAAAAAAACTTTGGAGTTTGCATTTTCAAGCTCTAATGAAATTAGTTATATCAAATTAAACCCTAATTTTAAACAGGCAGATTCCATGCCATAGAAACTCTTTCCTGGCCTGCAAACTTTCAGGGTAACTCTCCAATGACACTCTCTTTGATATATCTGGGTTTTTTGAGATTTGAAAAATCTCACTCCGGTTCACCTTGGAACCAGCTCGTGACAGACACCTGACAGAATAAACTATTTAAAAGTATTAACACTGGATTAGCTCACTTCTTAATTTAACTTTTTTTCCCCTGCACATTATAAATGACTGCACCATGATTACACACTTTTTTTTTAAACAAATCTAGGAAGGTGAAGCTCCTTAATTTCATTCAAATACAAGTGTGTACCTCACTCTCTAAATCAGACTTGAAAGTCCCATTTTGGAGGAGCAGTGGAGGGCTGGGAGCCAATTCTGGAGGCAGCTGAAAGAAGTAATTTGCTTCTGAGTGGCCCAGGGACTGCAGAGCCTTCCTAGSTCCTTGTATCTTTTAAGTGCTTGCAATAAAAACAGTCTCTGATTTAAACTGGCTACAATCTAAAGGACAATGAAAATAGCAAGGAAACACTGCTGAGTACAATGGGATTAATCTGAAGTCAGTGACACATTCCTGCAGGTTTGCTGTGTGAGCTCTCATCACCGCTTGCCTGGTCCTGAGGTCATTAAGCTGATAAAAGTAATAACAACTAGGGAACAAAAGAAAGAAAAAGGGGAAAATAAAGCATATATATCTCAGGGGAGATCTCACCTCACATTAGTTTCATCATTAAACTCCTCAGCCCATTTCTTTCTGGACTGAGCTGTGGTTGAGCCATCCAAGCGATAATAATCAATATTTCTGAACCATTTTCCTTCACCTGCAAATGCAACAGCCAAGTTATGAAAATGCTGATGGTGTAAATAACCAGACTGGTAACCAACTGGAATTTAAAGACAGAAATTTATAATAAAAAAATAGTTCTAAGGTTAAATTTAAATTTAATTATTTGAAAATACCTGAGCTTTTTTTGGTGGGGGGAAGTCCTCTTATTTTTCACACTTTCTAGCTGTATTTATAAATTTGCAGAGCTATGCCTTAACTTGGAGCCAAAGTTAATTTTAGAAGTCCCAAAGATGCTGTTAGATCTCATCTTTAGGCACTGCAACTGCACTTTTCTAATGGATCCAGGCAGGTTCACATTACAGCACCAGTGTCAGTCTCCCACTCAAMCAGCACTGAGAAGTCAATGCTACAAAGGAGATTTCAAAGGTCAAACTCATTTTGGAACCCGAAATCTTTGGGTTTAATTACCCTGTGAGTTACAGCAGCTTCTTGTCAGACTGGGGGAAAAAATAGCTACAGCTGATGGAGGATTTTCTTCTCTCAGTAAYCTTCCATCTTCTCTGGCCATCAAGGTATTTGTACACAAAATTAATATCCCTGAGCCATCAATTATAAAGAAAACAATGGTTTTGAGAGCAGCACTGCTCAATTCAATCCACTGTGAGAGGCAGATTGTGAGTTCTGTCAGGAAAGGTGACCCTTGCCATGATTTAAYTTTGCTGGCCAGAGCTACCACACGTGCAAACCCCCAGCCTCTTTAAAATCTCAGAATAAAGGCACAACTCCTCAAAAGGACACCTTGTAATGTCTGAAATGAGAAAATTCAGAACAGGAAGCAGCAGTCAGGAACAAYAAATCTGTGAGAGACACATCCTGGAGATCTGCAGTCACCATCACTGAGCCACTTTTCCCTTATCTCAAGTGCAAACTCTTCCATGAGTTGGTGACAGACTGGGAAGGAAAGGCAGACTTGAAGGAATTCTTCAATCCACATGTCCTGGGAATGAAACTCTGGGCAAGGAGGAACAGCACCCTCAACAGCTCTGGGAACATCTTAGTGAGGCATTCCATGCCATTTGAACATCACCAGGATAATAASTGATTCAATACTTGCTCCCTATGAAATCCTTAAGCCAACCTGCAGCTGTGCATATAAAGCCTAAATTCACATTTTCCACCTTTTACACACTGCTTTAAAGCAGCCTCATTCCCTTCACTCTCCCTCTCCCAGGAGGAAGGATCAGGATTTGCACACACCAGAATTTAACATCATTTTTGTACAGAATTTAACAAAATGCCTTCTCTCAGATGTGAACATTAAATCTGCTGAGCCTGGATGACAGAGAGTGAAATCAGAGAGTTCCCAATGGGAGCCCAATAACCCTGGCAGCCTCAAGGGCAGCCCAGAGCATGCAACATCCTCATGGAAACAGTGATTTCAAACCACTCCATGGGCACTGAACAGAGACTTGGGAAAGAGCTCTGAGCACTGCAGCTGTTGGAGGAGACAYTCACCTTTATAGATAGGAGGCTGATCTCTATCAGATTTCTCCCTGTTAGCCAGCTCCAGGAAATCTTCTATCAAATCCAGAGATATCAGGGACTGGCTGAACACTAGGCTGAAAAAAGAAACAGGGAAACACAGAATTTATCTCTGGAGTTGTTTAAATTATTGCACTGCTTCATTTTTGTTCCCTCCTCCCTCTGATACAAACAAAGCAAGACAAACAGAGCAAGATTTCAGTGGGGCACGTGCAGGTGTGGGAAGATCCCTGACAAAAATGAGTGTACCATGCTTGGCTGCTTCAGAAAACAGCAGAATGAAGAGTGGATGGATGGGGAACAGTCAGACTATATATATTTTTTTTTAAAAAAAAATTACTATATATAATATATCTATTTATATATTATATATTTTATATATAATATATTTTATATATATTATATATAATATATAACTATAACTTATATATTATATATTCCTAGATAATATAGTTATTTTTAGAAATTTTAATATACATTTACATATTTTTATATATTTTAGAATATATGTATGTATATATGACTATAATATAATATATTCCTGCAGTCTTCAGTGACATGTCCAGAACTTACACTTTGTCTCCCAGCTCCTCTGCCATTCGGAGAATTTCAAAGAGCAGCACCATTTTCCCAGAATGTTCCAACACCTCAGCATCTGCATCAGTGACAAAATCTTTGTACCAGTCTGGAGCTGGGCTACCAGGATTGGAAGAGGATGTAGCTTTGCCTATTAAAAAAAAACCAAACAAACAAACAAAAAGAAATAAACATGAGAACATGGTCTTTATTTAAATGCTCTGAATTGTTCCCTCATTATCAGACTTAACTGGCATGAAAAGAGTTAAAGAGACAAAGAAAAACAGCATTTGCACTATCAGCAATTACAAGAGTTAAATATTTAAGGGATGCAGAGACAGAAACTCAGCCTGCCTACAGTGTAATTCCTTTAACACATTTAATCTCTGTGTGTAAATGTTTTACATACAACACCCTCCACCCCTGACACATTTACAAGATGTTGCCATTGGGATGGGGGCAGAAAAAAAACATTTCTCACCTGAACTCTCCCAAAAATTTTRTATTACTTAGGGAAACAGATTAGACCCACATGAAATAACATAAAATTATCTCTGTGATACCAGATACAAGACAAAAGCTAGAGTATTACAGGAAAAAAACCCAAAAATTAAGTGTGCAGCTGTAAGAAGTTTGAATAACAACTTTAAAGAGGTCTTGTGCTCYTGCTGCACTGGATCTGCTTGCTCAGCATCCAATTCAAATTCCAGATGCAACAAATTATGACATATATATTTCCTAATATTTCCATTAATCTTCCAGGTTATATGATTTTGTACGTCTAAATTTACAAATTTCACTGTGCAGCTTCCCTGCCTCAAAACCCCCCAGTTCTAAGCTGATGCCCCTTGTTTTTCCAGGATAAATACATAATTAAAAGTAGCAGGAGCTGTAACTGAATTAAGGAATTTGCCATTTGCCACACAGCAGAATTCCTGACAGCCCTCTCAAATTGCCTTTTGCAAAACAAAGCTGCCTCCCATTTTCACCACTCTGTTATCCTCACCTTCATCTGACTTTGTTGATGCTGGRTTGTTTGTAAGATCTTCTACATTTCCTTCCCCACCTCCACGAGATCTTGAATTCCAGACTTTAATGACTTCAACATCATTATCACTGCCACTTCCACTTGAGCTACACTCTTTTGTCACCTTTTTCCCCTTGGATTTTTTTTTCCTAAAAAGCAACATTAAACACCCCATTATTTTTTTTTAAATCCCACTGAAAGAAAACACATTCTAACAGACACATAAAATACAAAATGAACATTCACTTTAAAGAAATCAGTTCTATAAGGGGAAGAACACGAACAAACGAAATAAAAGGTCAATTACTTTGCATAATCATCAGAACTTAAGCTCATGGAAGTTTCATCAGAATCTGAGGCTATGAAGTCATCCATGCTGTCTTCATCAAAATAGCCCTCAAAAGAGAAAAAACAGAAATTATTAACCATGTTCACCCAGAAGCTTTTATTAAACCTTTAGCCATCTGCTCACTCCTCATTTAAACAATGGTAAGTTCTACAAAGGCCTGGCCTTGCAAAATGTTTTAAGAATGACAACATACCCAGCAAGAAAAATATGACAAAACCAGCAGCAAAATGACCCCACAGCAACAAAGATTTCCATTAATTTGACGAAACTTTACCTAGAGTTTGGCAGAGCTTATTTGGAAAGTTCTCAAGTGAGAGTATTTTGATACATCTAATTTACCTTATTTTCTTTGCTAATATAGTCCAGCTGCAAACACCAAGGGTGAGTCCAGATTCTGCTCAACATCTGGAAATCCTGGAATAGTTTAGCTCCAGCTTTGCCTCTTCCACCTTCATTGCCACCACCTACACCTGACAATAAAGTTCAGGTGTTAGAGTGAGCCCTGAAGTGAGTTTGCCACACTCTGCTCCCCTTTGAAGAGCCCAGCAGAGCACATCTGAGTGTTCTTTCCAGCTGCACATCATACTGCAACATCTCTTGTAAAAAGGCTCAAATTACTCACTCACAGCCATTTTTTTCTCCCAGTTAAAGTTGTCAAAATTAGATTTTCTCCTTTTTCTTGATAATGAGAAACATGATTATATTTTTTACACAAAAGCTCATTGCTCCCCAGTACAGGAATGCACACAAATTGTCTTAAAAAGACAGATTCATCTATTTAGGTTTTGTAAAAGCAGCCCAAGGTGGAAAACACAAAATAACATTTGCATTTAGGTCCCAATGAATCTAACTAATCTGAGYTACCTTTAATGACCTGTAATGCTGCAGTATTCTACTACAAAATACCTTATTTTTTTGTTGTCCAAGCACTTTAGTGCATGGGACAATGTTCAGAAAGTTGATTTTCATCCAGCAACTGTGCTAGGTGAAATTATTAAATTATTATTAAATGCCATCAGAGCTGCAGGCACGTACCTGTCAGATGATCCAGGTAATACTGGTAGAGCTTGCACTGGATGGGGGTCATCCTCACCTCCAGCACGTACTCGTACTTGGGGGGCAGGAACTTGGTTAAGGCTGTGTAATCCTTCCTCTGCAATTTCACAGACACTGCTTCAGTCACAGACACATGGCAGTGACTCCTGAGAGCTTCAGGAGCACTTGGGGCATCCCAAAGGACAAAGCCCTGTGGGATCAGGGGTGCTGATCCTGGTGCTTTCAGCTCCACAGGGGGAAAATCAGCCCAGAAATACAATTTATTAAGGCCCTGCAGCAGGAACCCACCTGCCCCACTCAGAAGCTTCTCAGGCCAAAGTCTACGACCTGCTAAGCCCATGCCCAGTTCCAAGTCCTTGCAAAGTTCACTGCAACTCCAGGAGCTGCTCTGGAAACTACTTTTGGGGTTTTTTCAAGAATACTAAAACCAGATTTTACTTCTGTTTTGGGTTTTTTTGACTCTGACACTACTCTGTCTCCCAATGAGCACAAGAGAGAGCTGCTCTCTATGGACAGCATCTGCTCTGCACAGGGCTGGAGAACACCCATGTGGGCTCCATCCAAAGCTTTTTTTATCTAAGGTCTACAAAGTAACAAATTCTTCACCCTTTTGAACCTGAATAATTTYCCTTCTCTCTTGTTTTCAGTTGTTCTGATTTTTGCAGATCAGAAAAAATACACGTTCAAAAATAACTGACAAACTATTCCTGAATAATTTTCCTTCTCTTGTTTTCAGTTGTTCTGATTCTTGCAGATCAGAAAAAATACATATTCAGAAATAACTGACACAACTGACAAACTATTCCTGAATAATTTTCCTTCTCTCTTGTTTTCCATTGTTCTGATTCTTGCAGATCAGAAAAAACACATGCTCAGCAATAACTGACAAATTAGGACTAGCAACTTTCTGTGCAGACTTTAGGGCAGTTCTTAAATGTGCATAAGGAATTAAAATGGAATATTTCAGAGCAACTAATGTCCTACTCTACTAAAAAATGTTCTTGTTGCCCAGCAGGAAATAGCTGTATCCTCTAATACTTGTACTGTAGAATACATTGACATTTGGAGAAACACAATGAAGTTTTCTCGTCAAAAATAATGCAGGGATCTAACAATCCTGCAAAATATTGTGAAATATTTTTTCCTGCAAATATCCTGCAAAATAGTGAAAATATTTAAGTTAAAAGATTTATCTCAAATCAGAAGTTTACGGGACTTGGGTGTTTTCAGAGTGAGACAAAAGAACTCCTCTCCTTCCTTGGAGTGAAATGATGAGTTAGGGACAAAGTGTTGTCACCTGAACACAGCCAGCCAACATCTCATAGAGGATGTGAGCACGTTTCTTCATCACCCTGACATCCACGGGGGTGGAGTCTGCACACTGCCCGTTCTGGATGGGATTGATGAACCGGTTCCGGAACTCCTTRATGGAGCCAAGCAAGTTCTCCTTGATGAAGTTAACCATGCAGTGATCTAGGAGAAACAGGGCACACTTGAGTGGCTCCAAATGGAAAACACAGTGTTGGGATTCATGCAAACAGAAAAGAAATGTGCCACAGCTCAATACAGGTCTCAATGAATTTTAGAAACTTAGCAGGCAACAGCACTGCTTCAAATCCTTTTCTTCCAATCAAACTAAATATATCTGTCACAGACATGTTTTATGCAAAGTCCTTTTGTTAGGATTTTTTCTCCTGAGAAGCTGAGAGGCCTCAGGAACAAAATGTAACCAATGGTTATCTGCTGCTGTGGAGTGCAACAGGTGCATCTGGGATTGGCCTCATGTGATTGTTTCCAATTAATGGCCAATCACAGTCAGCTGGCTCGGACTCTCTGGTCAGTCACAAGATTTTATTATCATTCCATTTCCTTCCTATTCCTTGCTAGTCTTCTGATGAAATCCTTTCTTCTATTCTTTTAGTAYAGTTTTAATATATCGTTTTSTTTTAATATAATATATATCATAAAATAATAAATCARCCTTCTGAAACATGGAGTCAAGATTCTCTTCTCTTCCCACATCCTGGGACCCCTGCAAACACCACCACATATATCTTCTATGGCTGACAGGCAAAAGTGCACTGAAGGAAWTAAAACACAACTACTCACATTCTATAAGATTATTCTGCAGTGGTGTTCCTGTCAGAATTATTCTTCTCCTAGATTTAATAGAATTCATTGCCTTGGAGACAGCAGATGCTTCATTTTTCAATATGTGTCCTTCATCACACACCACGAAGTCAGGACCTGGAAAGAAACAATATTAGATCTCTCCACAATATTTCATGGCCACAAAGAACCTGACAGCCTAAAGTATCCAAAATTTGTTCTACACCAGTGTTACTCTGGGGTTTTTCTAAACTTTTTTTTGTGTGTTTTATGGTGAGATTTTTTAGCACTGACTGGGTTCTCACTCAGCCTTTGCACAAGCACTCAGAGGAGCCACTCTGGTAAACTCAAGGCTGCTGCTTGCAAAGTCTTCATGGCAAGGATTAAACTCAGCTTTGCAGCATATTCCTGATTAAATGGTCTATTCCTGCTGCTGGTTGTGCATGGCTGCACTTCCATCCATCCTGTCAAAACTCAGTGAAACTTCCTTCTCTCCAGCTTTAGGCTGCCATCTACTGACACTTGGGCAATCCCAAAACACCCAAAAATCAGGTAACCTGAAATTTTTCATTAAGGCAAGAATAACACCAGGGGGACAGAGTGCAATCAGAAGTCTTAGATAATATAAAACACAACCAGATTTGATCTGAATTACAGACAAGTGAATTGCCACCTTGCAGCTGGAAGTCACCTCAGGAATGTCCTCAGCTTTCTTCCAGGAGATAAAATATCAGTCTGGTTTAAGTGAGCTGCACAAGGAATGTCAAAACCACAACACATTCCCACAGCATGCGAAGCAACTCTAATAATAAGATAAATAATACCCAACTTGGCAGAACAGACTTACTCTTAATTGTTTTCAGACTTAGCACAATTTCTGGAATTTCTTTCCTTGAAAATGAAGTAAAAGATATTCTAGGATCCAAGTAGTAACTCAGAATAAATGTTTTACCAGCTCTAAACCTGACCTCAGTTCCAGCATTCTCAACTCTGAAAGCAGCTCATGACAATTTGCTGCACCTTGGAGAAAAGCCACCAGTTGGGTTCAGCAATTCARCACTAAAAAGGCCAATATTTGAGGAGCAAAGGAGGATTTGTCAGCAAGGACAGTTTAATCTTTTATAATTTACCGAGAGTATTTTGTCTCAGACTAAATTAAAACTGCCTTCTAAAGAATAAAATTAATTTCAGGGCAGTGATCAACAGCAGAGAATTGATTAACCTCTGACTACACACMCACCCACCAGTGCCAGGCACTTTAACCATGCCATTTTGAGGTGATTTGAAATTATTTTAATCTTACATGTGAAGAGAAAGGAATCAAGAAGATATTTCTTTCCAAGCAAAAAACTCAAACAAAACAAACCCCAAACTTTTGAAACAAGTCTAGAAGACAATTATGAAAATCCACGTATGAATTCCAAATGCACTCAGGCTTGTCCAAGCCAATGTATTTCTGAATTTCCCACCTGCCACAGAAACATTTCCCCATTTTATTTCTTGACTTTTGTACCTTCCCAGTTTTGACAGAATGAAAAATACTGAGTGACTRCACACAAAGCCTTCCTTTAAATTTTAAGTAACCATCTCTAGCAGTGACAGATTCTTTCTCTAGTCCTCATTTCATTAAAAACTGTGATTCATTCACACGAAGGTAAAGAAATTAAATTAAAAAACCACCTCAAAACCTGCTCTTTAGAGTAAGTGAATGACAGTAAAAATATGAAAAACCCCTATTTCAGTGCAATTATTCATGGTTTGTTTGGCAGCAATGCAGCACTGATTTCTTGAACTAACATCTTGGCTACAGTTCAGCAGCAGAGATTTTCATCCATTTGTGGGGTTTTTCCCTTGTTCTTCCAAAACACAAACGCAAATCATAATGGACAGAACATTCCTCAAAATATGATAAAGGAATGTAAAGCTTAAAGGGACCTCAGGGATCATTTAGATCATTTTCTCCATCTGAGATTAGGGTTATGAGAAAGGGGCAGACCTGACAGAAGTGGGAAACTCCRCAGCCTCTCTCTTGCTAAAACACTGTGCAGTAACACCCAATTTGCCACAAATCTGAGTAAGTTCTGCCCTTTCCTTTCTCCTGATCATGTCAAAACCAATTGACAACACTCCTTTCATTAACCAGCTCTTAAATGTGGAAAATTTGTCCACATTTGTCCAGAAAATTGCAGTTGTTTTCTTCCTAGGCTAAAAAGTCCTACTCATGCAATCCTTCCTCAAAGTCTTCATCTTCTCACCCTTCTTACTGTACTTGCACAGGTTAATGTATTGCAATACACAAAAGATAGACAGATATATCTATATACACACAGTTCTGTTCCTCTGAAGTCTACAAGAACTTTATACAACTGCCAATTAAAGAGAAGTCTCCAAGTTTAACAGTACCAGAATTTTTGTTAGTAGCAACRAGTTAAAAAAAAAATTAAGTGACTGAAGTTCTTCAAGCAGAGCACAGCACTGATCAATAACCAACAGCCCTTCAGCAGTGGCACAAGGCAGCCTGGAAACCCTGTGTGTGTATAAAATCCTGCCATTCTTCCACATAGCTGAGCTGGTTAATTAATGAAATCACTTCTCCACCCATAAACTTTGGCTAAACCTTCCCCCTCTGCTCCCCTTGACAGTGCAACACAAGCTTCTCCTATACAGGGTCCTACCCCAGCAGTATTCACCAGACACATTTCATTAAATTAGCACTCAAATCCCAAATTTGCAGCTTTTTGAATGGGAAGTGCTCCCATGCAGAGGCCAAGGTTTCCCTATTTCCAGTCYCAGCAGGAGCCAGCACATGGTTTTCTCCTTCAATGTCCATGCTGACCCACCAGGAGAGCAAGAAACAAATGAGAATCTTGCAATGCACACTCAGCCAATCCAAATGGCTCCAAAAATCAATGGGTAGCAACACAGACACTTCTGCCTCCCTGCAATTAAAACAGAGAAAGCAATGAGGCAACATGAAATGCCCTCAGGTTGTGCCAGGAGAGGCTCAGGCTGGGTATCAGGAAATTTTCTTCACTGAAASGGTGGTTAAGCATAGAAAGAATTGCCCAGGGAGGTGGTGGAGTCAAAAATGAGCAGACATGGAAGATGATGGCAGAGTTTAGAGGGCATGGTGAGTCTGCACTCCACCTTGGAGGTCTCTGCCAATCATGAAGTTTCCATGACTCTACAAAAACAATTAAGGAGTTATTTCAAGGCTGGTTTTCCCAATGGTCTGATTGCACTCTATCAACAAGTCCTAGAAGAGAACAGAAGGCTCCATGTTCATCTGGAATTATCCAAAATCTCTGAGGGTCAATGTGCTGCAGCTTCCAAACTCAAAGTACACAAAGCCATGAGCTAAGCCCAAACACTGCTCTGTCCCAGTGCCTGAAGAGCTCTGGAGGGAGAACAGAACACAGCAGGATGAAAAACCCATGGGATGGGACACCCAGTCACTGTCTCCTCCTAACATCCCACAGTCCAGCATTTTTGGGCTTACACAAACACAAATCCATGAAGGGACAATGTTACTTCAAACACACACAGCAACAACCCTTATGTTTGTCCTCCCTTACATTTTCCACCAGGAAAAAAAACCCATAAAAATTTTTATTGTATAACATTTTATTTCATCTTGTTCTGTACCAGAACAAGACACACTGAATACAGAATTACTGTCCTGTCACCACTACTTTGAGACAGCAATTCACCCCTTTTCTCCTTTAGCTTTCACTTCCTTGACCATATTCCCAATAAATGCAATATCCTGAGAAAATCAGACACAGAATAGCACTGACAGAACAGAGTTCTCCTCTCTTTTTTGGTTTGTTGTTGGGTTTTGTTTTTTTTTGTTCTTAATAACTACAGCTTAGGTAGGAGGAGTCAAAAATCCCATTGGCAAGAAGTGCATTTCCTTCATGGCTTAAATAATGTGTGTGGAATCAACACATTATATATCAACAAAAACAGYTAGAATAGTTCATGAGCTGCTGTACTGGAGCTTCCCTGACTCCACAGCCATTGTATGACTTAGTCAAGCTGGCAGAAAATTAATTAATGTTGTATCTGCTCCTACAGCGTTTCTGCAGAGCTGGAGATGCCAATGCCAAAAATCATGAAGGTATTTTCCCCTTAGAATAAACTCTTTTGTCTATTAGAACAGAATTCAGAGCCCTACTTCAGTAAGAAACTTCACAAAATCCAGCTCAACAATTACCAATGAGAAAGGGGGGAAAAAAAGAAAATCACACTGTCAATGTGAAGTCCATCAGAGAATTAAAATCCAAGAAAACCCAGCACCAATTACTCTGCCTTCCACACCTGMATTCTTAAGGAGAATTACCAACAGTACAGCAAAGTTGTAAAAACTTTTAAAACCAGTTTTGAAGACATTCTGCATAATCCTAAATTTTTTTAGGTATCAGTTGCCAGTTTAGACTTTCTAGGGAAATTTTGCTATTTGGTGAACCATCCTAATGCTAAAATTTTTAGTGCTTTTTGGGGATCACCTGAGAAATCAGTTAGATCAACTTGGAATACTTTCAAGTGCTTCCAAACATGTTGACATAAGTCTGCTAAGTTCAGCTCAGCTCAAACCAGACATCTGTTTCCTAAGACTGAAAAAATAATTAACTGCTTTATCTGCATTCCCTTAATTAGCACTTAATTAACACTTGTTTTTTCACACTTCTAAGGGACATTGTCTCCTATTTTCATGTGCAGTTGCCCCCTTAATGGTAGATTTCCATCAAGGACAAAACAGCTTGTGGTTGTAACAAACTAACAGATTAAAACAGCCTTGGGTCCCCAACAAAAACCTCAAATTACTTTGCAAAGGAAGCAAAGTCAGCAAATAAAAATACTTAACAGGAGAAGTTTCTAGAAAATATTCCTTGCATTTGATTTAATAGAAAAGACTTACAGAAATCAATTTAGAAAAGCAGATGGGGACATTCTGAACAAATTTCTGTAACTCAACAAAGAAAATCTGATGAATCTTACCAACACTATTTTGGTTTTTTTGCTCATATACATAAACCTGGAAGTCCAAGCTATACATGCTGTATAAATTTTCACTTACCTGGGTCGACTAAAGCTTTATTAAATATTTCTTTAAGTTTTCTACTCTTCACATTCCTGCCTTGTGCCAGGTTTCGATACATCTCGTAGCCAATGATCATCACACCCCCCTCATCCTGCCAGTGCTGCAGCATGTAGCTCCTCTCCTGAGGCCTTTTCACAGTTGCCAGCTCATAGACCTTCCAAAGGGAAAAAAACCCTTTAGTTTCTCTTAAAATATTCAATAGTGGTCTAATTTTTAATACTTCTGATGTATTAATGTAAGGAGATTTTTCACATAGTTAAAGCACATTTCTTAGCCWTTATTTTAAGCGGTGGAGCTTCCCAGTTTTGCAAATCATCCAGCCATTTCATGAAGAAYTCTTTTGAAGCCTCTTACCTCTAGTTTCTCCTCATCTTCTAAACCTTCTTGCCATTTTTCAAACTCATTCAGCCAGTTCAAGGCAGTGTTGAGTGGACACACGACCAGACCTGTCCGAAAATCCAGTTTGTCACATAGCAAGACTGTGTGGAGAAAACTTACTACCTGCAAGAGAAAAAACAGGCAGAACACCAAATAAATACCAGGAAAAAAAGATAAATGTTATCTATCCAATTATGTAATTAAATTACCAACAACAGCCTTGTTAAAATATATTTTTTGGTTAAAAAATTTGATTTTTGGTTAAATTTTCATGCAGGTGTATTTGGAGTTCATACACTCCTTACTCTGTGTTCCAAGGTTGCACACATCTTCCACATACTGAGATACTTTTGAACTGCTGAATGATTTCATAGAAAACCCTCCCTTCACATTTCACCMATCATTTTCATAAATTAACCACTTCCATCAAGTCATTTTTAAGTTTTCTCCCAACATTCATCCCAAACACAAATAAATTCAGAGTTAGGTTTCTTAAAAGTGAACTTCAGTCTTACAGCAGTTTCTCACACTTTTTTCAAGGCAAATTCTCTCAGCAGAGCTCTGCAGCAGGCTGTGGCAGGGTTTGCCAAGGATTCACCCTGCAGGTGTAGAGGATTACAACACCTCCTCGAGGCTGGGAAAAGCCCAAACCCTTGGGATGACACTCTGGGCTCCTTGTTTTGAGCAGCAGCAACCAAAACAGGACTAGAGGAGAGTCAGTGATCCCATGGTAGCTCCAGCTCTCCCACTGGACTTTGGATGTACAACAGCACAAGTTCTCTCTGCATCAAATCTTGGCAACTCTGATTTAATACAGGGATTCTAAACTGCATGACTGTGCTTGGAACACTGGGCAGCAAAGTGCTTTTGAAACAAAAGGATTTMCTGGTGGTTCTGTGTAAGATAAAACTACCCAGGAAGTCTCATGACCACAGTCATGGGCAGCAAGTCCCCAGTCCCTGATTTCCCTGATCTCTGCTGACACCCTGCCCTGCAGCTGGCAAAGTCTGCCAGAATTCATGGCTGCTTCAGCTCTTTTGAGAGCTAAAAACAAATGGCAACAATCACAGAGCACAGCAGTGACTGGCAAATGGATACATACGAAAAAAACCTCAGCCTTCAAAACCATTTATACTGATGCATGTTTCTAACTATGGCTTTCTTTGATTTATCAAGAAGTTACAGCCAAAATTACTGTAATTAACACAACTGGATCACTAGAAAAATACCTTCTGCTCTAAGTATTTCATCAGACTACATGGTGTGTAAAGTGTAGGTGGAGAAAATTCCCTACACAACAGTTCTGCAAAGCATTGCAGATCTCCACTAAAAGGTGTGATTAACTCCTCAAGAACCACACCAGCTAAGCTAGGATCAAGCCTGTAAAAATACACCTTTCAAAGGTGATTTTTGAAATGTTCTGTAGAATTGCAGACTGTCAAAATACTGTCTGTCACCCCCATTTCCCTAAACAAAGCACATGTTTAGCTATGCTGGAGCTGGAGATAAAATCCTGCTGTGCACCACCCCAACCACAGCTTAGCCTGGGTTTGCCTGAACTGTCATACCAGGAGTGACCTCAGTTTTCTGATCATCCTCAGCTCTGTGCCACTCAAAAAATCCCCACAAACCCACCAGCACCTGACTTCAAACAAGGTCTGGCATTAAAAATAAAATTCAACCAAATCTGATAAACCTGTACTTCAGCAGCAGTAAATTAATTTTAAAACAGTCAAGAAAATAAATCATTTAAGGGAAAAAATTGAATGAGGAGGATAAAAAAATACAACATGCTTAAGATTATTTCACACTTTTAGAAACAGGTTCCTGGAGSCTCTCTCCTGCCAGCTGTATTTATTTTCTTATTCTGAGTTGCAGGAGAACTAAACAGCACTTGGAAATAAATTTCTTACCTGTAATGTTTTCCCCAGGCCCATACAGTGAGCAAGAATGCAGCCAGAGCCAGGAGATGTCTTGGTTTTTTTTACAGATTCACAACAGCAATCCCACATGAACTGAACACCTGAAGAAAATTATTGAAAGTTTTCTGATTAAACATCCATTTTATTAAAGTTCACCCAGTAAGAGACAGCTGTGATCACTGAAATCATGGTAACTCTTAGGAAAGTAGCTGTCAGGATAATTACTGATTCATTTCTGTCCAGTGGGGTGTATGTGGGATGCTCTTTGTCTTGAACTTGATTATATTCACAGCTTCATTGAAGATGTGGCAACTGGGTTGGAAAATATTCCTGTGAGGATGCAGATTGCCTGATCCTGGGGACAGGGACATGAGAAGACACATTCTGGTTTTGACACTCAAGGAGATTTGGTTATTCTAATTCAGTCTGCATAAGGTGCTGTGCCCCTRGAGAGAAAAAAATTCTTTTCTTTCTTTAAACTCTTTCCTTACCATCTACTTGGTGTGGTTTCAGTCTGGTCACTATACTCCTGTGAACCTGCACTAATGGTTCTTTGGTTTCTTCATCTTCATCTAAAACCAGCTTGGTTGTGATGGGACATTTCAGAGGTGAGGCATCTTCAATCTCTATCACCTGAAACAGAAAAGGCCATCAGAGGAACATTCTCACAGGAATAACACCCAGCATCTGAGACACTTCAGAYTTACCAGAACTGGAAGTCATAATTTATTTACTAAAGAGAAACCTTCAATTCTTTACTGCATCACAACTTACTCTGGCACTGAAGTGAAGCAGCAGGGAGCTGAGACAACTTTCTAAAGTCACAGCAGTCAAATAAAACTTACCAAGGTCAAACTGCAGACAAATCTTGGGGCTTATAAGGCTGCACGTAAGGGATTCTCAAAAATTACTCACCAAATTACATTGAGGTTGAAGTTAAACATCATCAGGAATTTAAGTTCACAGAAATTTACACAGAAACCAGACCATACCTCTCTCAATTTCTCTCTCTCCCGTTCTCTCTCTGCGATACGTTTTCTTCTTTCTTCTTCTTCTTTAAGTGCATTTTGTGTTTCTGTTCTAAGCTTATCATCTTTAATAATTTTCCTGATCTTCTTCCTGCCTTTTCCAGGAGATTTTGAGTCATCATTGTCCTCGTTCTCAGAGTTACTCTRTTAGAAATAAAGTGAAATACACATTAGCAAGAAAATTATGGCAAGACCATCAAACCCTTCTTTCTTAGAAAAGCTTCCAGAAATTCTTACACACACACAGGTGAAGTTCAGCTAWTGAGAAAAAAATGCCTTTTTTAGAAGTCTGACAAAAGAAGTACCACCTTAAACGTAATGTATTCTGAGGTATCAGAGATGAGCCCWGCTGTGCAAAGGCAGTACTGAGGGCACTGTTATCATTTGATAGTAGCTAATAATGATTATTAATAAAGCACTTTTTTTGCTGTTATACTGGTGCTAAATCAGACCAGCCCCTACTTACACCACACAGGAAAAGAAACCCCAACACTACCAAAGCCTTGATCTACAATTTGTCTGATCTACATTTAGATTAAAAATTCCATTTGCTTCAATATCATGAATTTTTATCAAGATCTAGACAGGAAGAGTTTTAGTTCAAACATAACATTTTACCTCCACAATGGTGGCATTTTACAAATTTTAGCCTGAACTGGTATTGAGAAAAGCTTTAATTTTTTACTGTACTTTGTGCAGAGGTGTTTGAGATACCCTGAGCAGAAGAGACAGGAACTCCCTATTTATTACTTCAAAACATGACAGAGCACCTTATTCTCATTTTCACTCGATGAATCCTCTTGAACCTTTATCCTCCTTCGTTTCTTTTTCTGTTTGTAGCTGCGCTGGTTTTCCTCTGCCTCAGCTTTTTTGGCAGATCTAAAAAAAARGCAAAAAGGCAATATTACTGATTAACCATAGTAATCCTCTGCCTCAGTGAAAAACAATGGCAAAGGAGTAGTAGTAATTAATTAACCATTAATTAATAMGATATGCACTCCTTTTGTGCAGTTAGGGCTGACTTCTAAATTCCTTCCTGCTCAGCCCACTGAACACACAGAGCAATCAGAAAACCCTACAGAACCTCAGAACTATAAAGCATTAATTTTATACTGCAATCCACCAGTTGATAGTGCTGTATTTGGCATTAAAATGTCCATTTTATGTTGATATTTTTTTTTGTACTGGCTCATCAAATTGTTGTGTGTCCCCTACTGTGGTACAAATTCAAAATTCCCAAATTTGCTGCAAAATAAATTAATATTCTRTAATTCCTACAGACAAATATTATCAAGGGTTTTAAGAACTGCTCCAAAGTGTTTTAGCTTTTACCATCTCCCTGCACAAACTGCACTATTAAAACTCAGAATGAACACAGGGTTTTTACCATCTCCCTGCACCATTAAACCCAAAATAAACACAGGGTAAGCACAGCTCAGCTTTGTTCATACCTTGTCCTTGGCCTTTGGTCATCCTCAGACTCACTGACCTCCTCACTCACTGCAGACTCGTGGAACTCTGAGTCATTGGAGTCATCACTGCTCACTTGGAAAAGAAAGCAGCATTTATTTCATGGTGAGCATCACTGCAAAGCCAGCAGCTCCTCACTGCACAACAAACTGCTGCAGAGCAACAAGCACTGCCAGGGTTCATTTCACACAGTGTGGGACCCGTATTTATAGGATAAAAAGGGCACAGAGAAGAAAAGGTTAAAATTTAAGCACTAGGTCAGTCCAGATGGGTGGCTTATTGTACCACAAGCCTTGAGGTCCCTATGCATGAACATCTACATTTATTTTAGGAGCAAATGGAAGAGAGCATTAAATGATGGAGAACTGTGGGGAACAGTATGGAACTTCAGAAAACCAAAGGTGATTTTTAGTTAAACAGAAGTTTTTGTTTCAAATGCTTTACATGTCATTTTATAACCATACTTCAAGAAAAGGGCTCTTACTTACACACAAAATACAAAATTGCATCACTACATTTATGGCTTGGTATTTCTTCAGGTAATGCAAGCTCAAACTGCCTCAAAAAGCAATTAAAATACATCTAAAAGAGCAGCATTAGCAAGACTCTCCCAGCCACTTTGAGAAGCTATTCCTGGCATTTTTAGGTAATGAAGACATCAGCATGATATTTAACACCTTGAATTTCAGCCTGACCTTGAACACASTCAAGAGTTTAATTGGTTTATGAATGACAAGGCTTAAAACATGAGTTGTTCCACATAAATGGGGAATGGTAACATTAATAACATAGGGCTAAAAAGGGCAAACTGAAATAAAATATATTGTTGTGTTTGAGGGCAGTCAACTTCAAAGGCTTGCACTGAAGAACCCTAAGATGAATTTACAGTTACTCCTCCTGCATGAAATGCTGTAGGTAGAGCTTTAATCCTATAGGGGAGGAAAAACATGAAATGCAAGCAGATAAAAATGAGAGTTTTCACAGAGGAAAATGCTAAACTAATCACATTGCATCTTTTMTTCTGTGGAAGACCACAAAAGCTGGCTGGCATTAGTGCAGCCCAGATCAGGGAAGGCCAGTGCACCTTTCCTGGCCAGCAAACACCCACAGGTTCTTTGTTCCTGCCTGCAACAATGCAGGGCCAGGCCAGGCTCAWCTCACAGTGCCATCTGCTGCTCAGCTCCAGCCTGCTCCACTGCAATTCCAGCATGGACACATTCCTCAGGCACTACTGCCTCTCCAAGAGAGAAATTACATAAAGGACAAGACTGATTTTCCCAAATTCAGACATCCTGGCCTTGCCTCTGCTGTTTAGGATGGATATTCTAAGATTCCACAGGATTAATCCAATTCAGAGGATACAGCAAGTGGAGAGAGCTGCTCTTGAATTTGACATTTCAAATAAAACTATTCATCAAACAAAGAGAAGGGAAGGCTAGATTTCATATACAATGAAGTTTAGACAGRGATTTTAAAATCACAAAGGTTGAGATCTCCATTCTGACAAGCTCTGGATTTTATAGAAGCAAGTACTTTTTATGACCAAAAAAAAGGATGTGGATTATGTACCTTTCCTTCTATTTCTGCGCTTCCCCCCTTCTTTTTTGTCTTTTGGTTTCACCACCTTCTTTTCTTCTCCAGACTCCCCATCACTCACAGTGAGCTTCTGYCTCAGCAGCCTGTGTCTGTATCTGGGCTTCTTGGATGTTTCTTCCTCCTCTGAATCTGAATCCTCAGAATTAGCTTCTTCCTTTTCTGACTTCTTGTCTTCCTTTTCCTTCTCTCCTGTCACACAGAAGAGTCAGTACCACATGCATACCAGTCACTTTCTTATCTTACAAGAACTAAAATCTGAATTCATTTAGGCTAAAGCCTGTGCWTTTCCAGGGAATTACAAGCACCAACATACCATTTTCCTCCAATGTTTAGTATTTCCCACTGCCTGAATGCTTGGAATGCCTGTTCCAATGGCCGTGTTAGCCAAATCTCTCCCGTGCACTTGCAGGACTTACTGTTCTGTATGGATAATAACCCCTCACAAACCCCTAGGACTTCTTAATTGCTTACAAAAGCCAGATTAGAACCAAAAAATAAACACAGAGAAGACTAAAAGAGATGATAATCCTCATGACCACATACACTGGCCTCTATGTGGTAACTACATATCAAAATCAGTAATATTTTTTTGCTGAAAACTTTAATAATCATYGTTTTCCCAAGTGACCCTTGAAATCATGACAGGTGCCACAGCACCACTTTTTCCCAGATGCTTTTTGGTGCTTACCATCATCTCCTGTGTTCTCAGTTTGCTTTGCAGGTTTCTTCTTTCCYTCCTCCGGCTGCTCATCTGAAGACGTATCCTCATCAGAGGAAAGATTGGCTTTGATTTCTTCTAAAAGCATTTTCTTGGCAATTCTTTGAAGTAAAACAGAAAACACTRTTTATTCCATTGTTCAGGTAAATCTGTGAATGACAAGTGTAACCCTACACCATTCAGAACTTCAAAAAAAGGGCTGAAAGCTGAACAAAAAAAAAGACACATGATGAAAAGTCATTGTGGCAAGACAGGATCTATCAGCAAAAATCTCACATTAATGTAATGTGTTGACTTGGTTTTAGAAAGCAGGTTTGTAATAAAGCTTCTTAAAAAGAGAAGTTTCCTGCTTTGCAGCAGACTTGAAATGGTTATAAAATGCACAGACTTCGAGATTTCATTTTATTCATGGTCTATCTGGGTAACTAACCACAAACACTTGCCTTACAGCAGCTCTGGCAAAAACCCTTCTGTGTTTATACCCAAAAAGTCTGACCAACACTACAGGACCTAATTTCAGATAAAAATCATCATCTTATTTCCTGTTCCACMAATTGTCCACTCAGCTTCCCATGGTTCACTACAGAACAAATTTCCAGCTAATGCACAAGTGACTATGGAAAAATTATTTCTTTACATGCACTTGCAACATAAAAATCTTCTGAGTCTATCCAAGGCAGGTATGTGAAAAGCACAGGAAAACAGTGGACTTAAGAGTATTTGTACTTCCAGGGGAAAAAAATAAACCAGGTCTTCCTCATATAAATATCAGGAATGCTACAGTTTTCATTCTCCATTTTCAATGAAATATGTGTTTTCTAGGTGAAACCTCATCTGTCTTGTCTTTTGGGAGAATTAATGCCTGCTGTGTGTACATAGTTGAGGATGGGAAAGTTCTCACACCAGTCACAACAACAGCTCAAAGCCATGGAACTGAACCACAATCCAGCCTTCACTTGGGAATGGCAAAGGAACAGGGATCTCTCAAGCAAAACTTCCTGTACAACAGMAAACTGAGCTGTTGCTTCTATGGAGCACCATAAAATTGGCTTTAAACAATCAGTATTCCATTTTCCAGCTTGTAATATGTCCCTAAAACACAGTCATTTTTCAAAGGGACTCTTCCCAACCTATCTTTCCTGACACTCCATACAGTATTTCCTAATTTTTGAGCAACAGTGCAGTTTTTAAAAACATTCTCGCACTAATTTATATTCACTTATTATTAAAAGATGGAAGCAAAATAGTTTAATAAACATTTCAGATTGTTCAGTGAGTCAGACCATCCATCAGCATCCAAAACACTCCCTCCTCCTCTCTCTTGAGAAGAAAAAGCTGATTAAAACTTTACCAAGCAGYACCCTTGGAGAACTTTAATTCCACATCTATCAAGAAATCACAGCATGAACCCAAAGAAAACTTACTAAAGTCCACAGATAAGTAACATCCTCTTCCAAATGCTTTTTGCATTAGGTCCTCCCAGAGGATATTTGGAAAAAGGATTTAGGGTTTGGTTAAATGCTGATTTTTTTTTAAAAACCCAGCAGACCATGTGTAACACCAGCAGAAATAAACAGCTCCTCATATAAGAAACTCAGACTATATTTCTTCCATCTCTTAATGGTCAGAATTTTTTCTTCAAAATGGAATTGCTTGGAATGTCACAGGCTGGCTTCCYTTTAACAGCTTTCAACGTAAATTATTAACCTTGACTCCTACTCCAGAAAATGCAGGGAGCAGTGGTCTGGCTACTCTTCTTGTTTAATAAAAACCCAGAGTTTTGGAAGAGAAAAACCAAAAAGATCTGATARAGACAATGAAATTGAATCCTGAAAGTCCTGCCTTTGACTTATTTTGGCAAGTGCATTAGCAAACTGAACACAGCTTGTGGATGTACTTACCTCTACACAAGYCACCTTTAAAAGGCTGACTTTGGTTCTTAGCAAAACAAGACCTTCATTTAAATTGTTCTTTAATGAAGTATCTGGTTTTTTAAGAGCTATAGGAAACAGCAATGTATCTGACACCTAAAAAGACCATGCACAAAATCTACCATCCATAAAGAGACAATGCTCTCATTTTCCTATTAATCACCAGGATAACCAACAACCAGATTGGGTAAACTGATTAGTTTCTAATTATTTATAATAATACTGATTAAGAAGTTATTGCTATGATAGAAAATAAGTCCTGTTTTTTATCTAGGATAAAGACTTAACCACTTGCAACCAAATTGAGCYGGGACTTTTTGTTAGTGAGAAAAGCTGCATTTTCTTCAATGCATTTACTGGTGTGAATTTAGGCCAGAAAAGTGAGACATTATTAAGATGTTCAGGATTTAAAAGAAGCCCATTTTTAAGTAACTACACATCTGATAGGAACAGTAAGTGTAAGCAACATGAGACCCAAGGAAATTAGGCCTTGTAAGTGCATGTTGACAAATGACTGATGTAACAAATGGTTTACATGAATTATTACAAACTGAGTACARGACTCAGGAAGCTGGGTTTAAATTAAACCACAATAGATGTTGACCAGAATAACACATCATATTTCTGTTTTATGATAAAACCCATTTAAAGTCACCAGGTTCCTCAGCTAAGAAACTTCACATAGTAGCTTTAACATTTTAGTATTTGCATTAATAGCAGCGAGAAAAACAAGCTGTGATAGTGTGAAAATTCCCTSACTCATATTCTTCCAGAGAAAACCATGGAAATCAAAAGGGACTGTAATATTTACTCAGGTCAAGGACATGAAAGATTCTTGGCCATTCAGATGTAACAGTTGAGCACCAGCAACAGATTCAATTACGAGGCACAGAGAGCCATATGACCTCCAGCACAGGGTTTCAGGCAGTAAAAAATAAAGTAAAAAAAAATAAAATGTTTTAAAATCCCTGCATTTTACTCTTTCCTGCACTGATCTACTGAGACCTTGAGCATGTCATGTTGCCCCACTCATCTTATCTAAATTTATAGTGACATTTGTATGAAAGGACTCTCCAGCACACATTTAACCAGTGCCTCACAGGATGGAGCTGCAGCCTCAACCAGGACACACAAAACCAACTCTAGAATAAAACAACAGCACATATGCACAGTTTTGTATCAACAGGGATTTAAAGATATTTCCCATCTGTAAGAACAGCCCCAGCAGAATACATTTCTAAACAATGAATTGATTACTATGGATTTTTAAGTTGTGCTAAAAGAAAAGAGTTTTCACAAGAGACAGACTGGAAATTACCCAGAGGTTGCTTGGTTACACTGCAGGACTACTTTAAAAGCTCCTTCAGACTTTGCAGCAGAACTGGAACAGTAGGTGCAGCCTCTCAAGGTGTGGAGTTAAGCCCCCATGGTAATTTGCACCATTTTTGTTCAAGAACTTTACAGTRCCAATACAATGAGATTGTTCAAAATCTTGGTGAGACAATGCTACCACTGTAAAAATCTTTTTTCTTAAAAAGTCATTATTTTAAATTTTAGTTCACGATTGTGATGTTTTATTATCAATTAGATTACATCAACTCACACTCAGTGTTCATAAATACCTACTAATTATATGTAGAAATAAGGTTGCCTGAAACAAGCCCTTGGGTGGGGAAGCACGGCGGGATGTGGCTAATAAAAGCCACCAGAATTCCAGCTAGAGCACTACTGGCTTAAATGGGCCTTCAGGATACTACCAGAAAACTCAGAACCCTTTAAAATATATTTTAAGATATTAATATTTGGTTGAAATGTCATACATGTCTAAAAAAAAAGAGTGAAAACTGCCAAACACCTTTTTCTAAATACTGTGCTGTCTTTGTTGGAAGAGGCTGATTTTCAAGCTGTCAGAGTTGGATTAAATTAAATGCTTGGACAAGAAAAACGTTTTACAAAAATTTATTGTAACCATCAAATACTTAAAGGCATTCTGCATWTAATACACTATTAACTTCTTAATAAACAGAACTACTGCAAACATATCAAACAGTACCATTTAAAAGATCAGAAGGACCAATAATAGTTACACAACAGAAGATGAAAGCATACAGCACTGTATAGCATAGTATGACCCACTTGGATATTGCATTTTGGCAAAAAGATGATTTCAAGGCTATTAATATTCATGTCATGCACATCCTCAGGTATGCAAATAACAGAACATCTAAACTAAAGACTTGCAAACAGGAAAGTTCCCACACTACAAACACCCAGCAGGTACTAGGTACCCTCTTTGGCCTGGAAGAAAATAGGCAACTTCTCTGAATCAGTAGGTAAACTATTTAAACACTTTGTGTTGAGTAAACAGAAGAACAAGTTTTTAACTTCTCAAAATTTGTTCCATCTTTTTACAGTTTATAGCTCTGATTGTGGTGCCAAGTACAACACATGATGAAGGTAAAGTCAGACTGCATTACCAGTTAACATGTCTGAAGGTTGACAACACTGTTTATTGACAAAATACCTCCCCATCTCATATATAGATGTTCAAAAGGTCCCCTAAATAAAAACTTAACAAAGAGGCAGCTTTAAAACAAAGTACAGAAACTGATTTTTAAAGCCCARATTTATATTTCTGTTTGTTATCAATTAGGTTCATTTATTTCCCAATATAGCTCTTAAACTAAATCATGATTGAGYTCTGTCAGAAACGTTTGTGCAGTAAATACTGAACTTCTGACAAAAGTGTATCRGTTTAGTTATCAACCAGAAACTCACAACAAAAAAAGAAAAAAGAAAAAAAAAGAATTAAAACAGGACTGAAATTAAAGCATGATTTAAAAAAAAAACTTGTTATACCAAAGTTTACATGTTCTGCTTATGACCCTGTGCTGTCAAGTCCCTAAAAAGCATCTTTCTTTAAAGAGCTGAATTACTGGGTTAAATTTGATGACTGAAAACACACAAGAACTAATTCAGCAGCAGCATTGTGATGCCAAACTGAGGTCCGTAAAGGATAGAAAACAGTGATTTTAAAATTTACTTCAGCCACATCTCAAAACATACAACTCTGTGAAACAAGGATTCCATATTCTAAACTAGTAAGGCTCAGAAGCAGAAARAGACTCCACCAGCAACTGGTCCCACACATGCTACATGGCCAAAACAACAAAAAAAATCAGTTTCTGAAACACTGTATAAAAATTTGTTGAGCAGCTCTTCAGTCTAACTACAGTAACTTCCAAAAAGAACCTGTGGCTCGAGTTGAGTGACACTTCATGTTGTGCATTTAGGAAATGAAGCTTTTACATTTCTAGCCAGGCTGATTTTGATAGCTACAATGGTACTGGTAAAATACGACATGTCTTAGCTAACTGTATCTTACAGTGATTCTTTTTTATTAAATTCCAAACTGAAGCAATACATATAAGCCACAATTCTGAAAATATCTATGCAAAGACTTAAAATATATAATTAGTCTCTTTGATACCAATTGAGCCTATGCACAGTGCTTGTAGAATCATGGCCTTAACTCACATTAGTCACTTCAGGTACTTTTTAGTGGATTAAAACTCAGTTAAATTAACAGCTGAAAATATCTAATATGGTTTTTGTGCTTTCTCTTTATTGAGAAAAGGCGTTTCAATTAGAAAAGCATATTAAGCAACAGTAATAACCAAATTCATTCTGAAAATATTGCAGCACTGCATACTGCACAGATGCAAACTGTCCCCTTCTACTCCCCACAACTAACTGAAATTCACATTTAGCAGCAGCAGCAGCTTTTGCCCTGCCTGCCAGATCCCTGTCCCCACCGGGACGGCAGCGGGACAGCGCTGCAGCGCTTTTGGAACGCCCCCAGCCAGGTGTGTCAGCTACCACCTCTAGACATTGGCTTGGCATACCTGGCTCTACCACTTCTAAACGTTTGCTTTGCATTCCTGGCTCTGGGCCTCTGTTTTCTGGCCCCGCGTTCACACTTGCAGGAGGCCTGTGAGCGAGTCTTTACCGGGCAGGCAGCCGTGCTTTTTACCACCTGCTTGCTCCTCCGTTGCGCCGGCTCGCGCCCACGCCTAGGCTGTGCTCTAATCGTTTTTATGTCCTTATGGAGGGTATCATACCTATTCTCAGGGTCGTCATCATCATCATCTTCCTCCTCCTCCATTGGGATAGTCCTTGATAGAGCATCTCCTTCATCTCCTGAAAAAGAAGTCCAACAGAAAACATTTARTAAGTGGAAATACAACGATAAACAAGACACGGCAGCACAATAAACAATACAGCATATGAACTGCATTTCTATCAACAATCTCCATTTGAAAACAGCTTGGTGACACCACTTTTCTACCTGTCTTGACAAATAAATCTTTGTGGTGGTGTTCACAGGGGTCTCAGGATGAGRGAAGAGACGAGAATCTTGACTCTATGTTTCAGAAGGCTGATTTATTATTTTATCATATATATTATATTAAAAGAAAATKACATATTAAAACTATACTAAAAGAATAGAAGAAAGGATTTCATCAGAAGACTAGCAAGGAATAGAAAGGAATGATAACAAAAGCTTGTGACTCTSAGAGAGTCTGAGCCAGCTGACTCTGATTGGCCATTAATTAGAAACAGCCMACATGGACCAATCAAGGAYGCACCTGTTGCATTCTACAGCAGCAGRTAATTATTCTTTTTCTTTTCCTCTGAGGCTTCTCAGGAGAAAAATCCTGGCAAAGGGATTTTTCAGAAAATATCATGGCAACAAATCTTGGTTTTCCAGTTTTGCTTACTACTACCTGCAACTTGTTCATAGTTMCATACAGCGAATTTGGGATTTTACGCCAGAGACTAAATACTCTACTCAGGAATCAGAAATAAGTTCCCTAAGAAGTTCTCTGCTCTGTCAGAAGCTCCATGAGTGGGTTTGTGCAAACTGAAAAGAAGACACAAACAAACACAGGACAGAACTACATCCCAAGTCCGTGGGCTGCCCTGCTGCCAGGAGGAAAGTTCTGGAGAACACCAACCCTTCCTATTTTTGCTTTGACACTATGAGTGTGTGTAAAGAGTTGTATTTTGAGAATTCCAYGTGCTATCCTTACTGCAAATATCCAAACTCAGCTGCRCTACATGGCCYTGTCTYRTGTACAAAGGACATCAAGACCAACAGTGTGGGACATGTGACAGAGAAGGAACGGCACAGTGGGAATCCTGCTCTGGAGCTCCTCTGCACTCTCCTGGCTGGACTGAGAAATCTGGATTGTTTCTAGCACATTCCCAGGCCTCTCCCCTTGCTTTTCTCTCTTTTTCATCTTGCATGCAAGTCAGACAAACCTGCTAGGTAGTGAAATTACGGGAAAGAAACCTCACAATCCCAATGAGCTGAGATCCCCTCATTCATRATTTCTGTTTATTTTCTACCTGTGGGGACTGGAGGACTGGACTAAAACTAGGCTCCAAGGGGCACACTCCAAGGTGATCACAGAAAGTCCCTCATGTAGATAAATAAAAGTATCCTGTTGGTTAAACCAGAGCCCAAGCCTTACTCAATGATCAATCTACAATACACAGCTTATTCGGACAAGAGCAGGCTCCTTTATTTTACTAATTCACCTATTAAACCAAAAGCAAACTGCAGACAAAGGCCCCATTCTTCTCCTCTGAAAATAYACTACCATAGGCAGAATTTCACAGAATCAAAATGATAACTAAAGCTGAAAGAGACATCTGGCCATGCTCTACTCCAACTCCATCCTCAAAGCAAAGCTAACTCCAAAGTCAGGTCAGTTACCTCAGGGATTTGGCCACACAAGTTTTGAGYATTTCCAAGGACAAAGACTCTGAAATTCAAGAGGGCAACCAGTTCCAAGCTTTGACCCTGCTCAGTGTAAGAATACTCCAGTATCTCTATCAGTTTTCCTTGATAAATGCTGTATCCACTGCCTCTCATCCTTTGGGCACACATCCAGCTCAGCCCCCCTAAAACTGCCCATGAGGTGATTTGCAGACAGAAATTCAGAYACCTCATTTTTAGCATTCTGTCTGCAGTCTAAACCAAGCATCTTCTCTCTCAGTCTAACTCTCCTGTCAATCATGCCACACCACAACCTTGTTCAGTTTGTACCCTGCTATCCATCTCTCCAATAATGACCCAATCTTCCCATTGTGACCTGCAAATGAAACAGCTCCCAGTGCCTCAGACACCTTCTGATAAATTAAAACCACCTTTCTCTTCTTGGGCCATTTCAATACCAAGTCCATGAACTGTACATGAACAACTCCATTTTCAAGGCATTTTTCACTGATGGTCCAGTGGTGCTGAAAACTGTCACTGAGTGCCATCAATTATCTGTCTGTAGGAGAGTTTTAGTGGCTGTGGCAGTGACCATATGCAAAAAACCAATTTGTTACTATGCAAACCATGAATTATCTGCAATCTCCCCCAGCTGTGACATCACTGGGGAAAACATTGATAAGGCAGCACTCAGAGGAAAGCCCTACAAGTTCCAGTATTATCTGCACAGAGACACAACATATGAAAACAATGGCAGATTTCTAAGTAGCTGGTCTAAGCCTACATGGCTCTTGTGAGGCATAAAAATAATTTAGTTGATTTTTTAAATGTATATTACAATGCCACAGGTCTCCAGCATCACCTCCAGTGCACAGACAGGAGGTGATAAATGTGAGGTCACATTATCTACTCCTTCCAACCAGCTTCTGCTACATAGTCCCTGGGCAGGTGAGGCAAGGRCCAGGTTTGGAAAGCTGGACTGCAAGGCAGTACCTGCTGTAAATACTGCCTGGAGCTTCCAAAGCACCTCCATTTACAGTGACATCATCTTTTTCCTCAAGGCACAAGCTGCACAAAGTGAAATTGTGCAATCTCACAGCCACAGGATAGTTTGGCTGGAAGGGAACTTTACAACAGGTGTTTCCAAATCTGTATCAGAAAACCAGCCACGCTGCAAACACTTAAATATATAACTACCAAATGAYGAGGGTTTTTTGTTTTTAGATTATTAAATGTCACCCAAATGAACAGCTTTGGCACACCTGATGACTGACAAAATCCTGCATCAGCAGACAGCATCAAGCTTTCGGTCACGGGCCGGATCTTCTGCTCGTCGCTGCTTCCGTCGCCTGTGGAATTCTGATCATCATTCTCSTCCTTATCAGACGGGGAAGAGGAAGTGACAACCACCTTCTTTTTTGCCACTTTCTTCTTTAAGTTGCTCTTTTTACTTTCTTTTACTGATCCTCTTTTAACCTTTTTCTTAGTGTCTTCATAAGACTCCTCATCAGAAGAGGATGAGTCATTCTGTTCTTTCTTGGAAATCTTCTTTTTGTGGCTTATTTTCCTCTTCTCTTTCGTGTCAGTTCGTTTTTTACGCCGCATGGCATCATCATCAGAACTCTCCTCTTTTTGAGGAGATTTCTCAGTATCAGAGGATAAATCAATGTGTACTCTTTTAGCTACTCTCTCTCTCAATTTTCTCTTTTCTGTAAACACGGGTTCCTTTTTAATTCTGTCGTTTTCAGAAGAATTGCTACTTCCTTTCTCTGGAGATGACTTATCAAGATCAGAAGAGGAGTCATCTTGTTCTTTCTTGAAACCTTTCTTTTTTAATTTCTCAGATTTCTTTGCTTTGCTTTCTGATCCTTTTTTGTTCTTGAGTCTGTCTTTTGAAGACTCCAACTTGTGCTCTTTCTTTGCCGATTTCTCAGTACTCTCAGAAGAAGAATCATCCTGTSCCTTTTTCTTTTTCAAATCCTTCTTTTTCTTAACTTCAGGACTCTCCTCTTTTTCCAGTGAAGACTTCTCAGCATCAGATGACTCATCACGTTTTCCCTTGGCAGATTTTTCTTTTGAGTCTCTGCTTGGCTTGTCCTTAGCAGCTGACCTCTTACCCGTTTTTTTATCTTTAGGAGAGTGATTTATTTCCTTCTCTGCAGAAGACTTCTCACCATCATCCTCTTCTTCAGAAGATTTACCTCTCTTCTTCTTCAGATTTACCTTCCTCTTACTGCTTACTTTTTTCCTCTGCTCTTCTTCAGAAGAATCATAGCTATCATCTTTTCTTGAGAATTTTTTTGATATCTTTGCAGCCTCAATTTTACTCAACATTTGTATCTCTTTTTCCAGCTCAGAATCATAGTTTGAAGAATCAGAGTAGTTTTGTCGTTTCTTTTTAGCAGCAGCAGCATTTTTAGCTGATTTGCCTCTTTTAGCATCTAGATCTGACCCGGAACTGGAACTCTTCCTTTTTCGTTTCCCATTTTCATCCTTTACTGGTTGGCTCTTCTGTAAATCCGAAGTTTTCTGATTYTTTGCTGGCGCTTCACTGTTGCTCTCACTGTCTGAGGAGCTGCGACTCATCATCCCTGCTTCTTTAAGGACAGCTGGCACCTCATCAGAGTCTGAGCTRTGATCTAAGTCATATGGCTTTTTGGATTTGGAAAGTTTGTTAGGACTRGGACCATCAGCAGCGCTGTCAGAAGTATTTCTTTTATCGCTTTTCCTCGTGGGTTGCTTGGATGCTTTCCTCTTCTGTTTCTCATTGCTCGTGTCATTGCTGTCCTCTTCTGAGTTGGATGTCAGGGGGCTGATGTCCGTGGGGCGCCTCAGGGGGGTGGTTTTGACACGTGGTGACCTCCGGAGATCTGAGTCCTCCACGGGCATGGCGTCGTTCTCCGTGGAGGGCTCACTGCCAGCACTGTGGTTCTGTTTTCCAGAGTCAGAGTCTGCTGCCCCAGCTTGAGATGCATCAACCTCGTTAGATTCATCAAYGTCTTTAGATGCATCAGCATCTTTAGATGCATCAGCATCTTTACTGTCCTTTTCTAGGCTGTTGTCTCGATCTTCAGGTTTAACTGTGGACTCTGAAAGGGAAACAGGAGTCAATTTTACAATCAGTTCTTTTGTTCCTTTAGCAGACGATTTTAGCTTGGTACCACCTTTGGTATCTTTCACAGGAGCATTCACTTTTGTATTTGAATTTGGAGCCTCACGATCTGCTGCTGTGTTTCCACTGTCCTGCTCATCTGATGGCATCTGAATCTCCATAGCAGATTCCAGAGTCTCAAAAATATCTTCAGGAACGGATGAGGGGATGGACACGATATCCATGTCTAAAGCCTCTGTACTGTTGGGCTCATACTGTGGTTCTTCATTTCTGCCAGACTTTTTCTCTTCTCCAGGAGCTGCCTTGTTATCTGTCTGCTCCACTGAGGGAACACTTTGATCCATAGGCTCATTGTCAGGCCGCTCCGACACGACTTTTTTCTGTGTCTGTTCATCCTCTTTTAGTGCCACACGTTCCTTTCCTTCATCTTTTTTCACCTCATTCTTTTCTGATCTAACCTCGGTTTTTTTCTCTTTGGTATTTTTATCTTTGATTTTAACATTCAATGCTTGAATCTCCAAGTTCAGGCCTTCTTCTAGTGACAGATGAGCTTTTTTCATGTCATTCAGCACAGATTTAAAAGCTTTCAGCTGGCACAGTTGCACAGTTGGGCTTATTTCTACATTTTCTGCAGCATTTTTCAAAAAGCTTACAAAGCTAGAATTCAGATTTGTTGTAGTTTCAATCAGTTTTTTTGTTTTCTTAAGCAAGTCTTTTGGCACCATTAGTGCTTTATAAGAATATGTTAGTGAACCTGAATATGAATTATCTAATTTTTTTTCTTCCCCATTGCAATTTGCATTATTTTTCTTTGGAGAAAACTTGACTGTGTGGTCATATATTTTACTTTTTTCATTTTCAACTTTCATCTTTTTTTTGTTTTGTTGAAGTAACTGTTCTAAATTTTCAAAGACACTGTCACATGCAGTGACCAAGTCCAACAAAGGCTCTGGATGGCAAATATAGCAGTGCCACTGGTTGTTTTCATCCAGGATAGTCGAGAGCTCCTTTCGGCCCAGGTTGCGCAAAATGCACTTTTTACAGAAGGCGTTATGGCAAAAGTCACAGCAAATCAAATTTCCACCTTCAGCACACCACCTGCAATGAGATTGAGAAAGGTAAGAGTTTTGCCTCCACAYCAATAAGGTGATACATTATTAAGTTCACATATTTAAAAATTCAGGTGATGAACAGATATCCATTACTCTAAACCGTTACTGAAAAGCTCACTGGAGAATTGCAAAGTCAGAAAATTCATGTTTTAGATTAACAGCTCATAAAGCTGAAATGGCCAGTAATTTTTATACARAATTTCAGCACTGATTTCTTTAACRAAGARAAAAAATTAATTAACACTTATTTTCCCTGTTTCTTCTGAAAATCTGTGATTTATTTTACAGCAAAATTAATAAGCTTCAGTCTTTCTAGCCKTAACTCATATATTACTACTGCAGTACACAAAGACTCTGAAAAGTGGTGGACAATAAGCTCATAGAAACCACAGAATGCACAATTTTTACTGAATTACACATTTAGATATTTCACATAAGGACAGAGAAGTTCTTTGATCTTTCAAAAGTGGGAGATGCATCTGGAGAACTGAATTTCTTTGGCTCATAAAGTTYAGAATGTCAGATTCTAGCCCCATTGTTAAGGTGCTAGAAAGGTGCATGTTATTTAACTACAAATATGATATCTTACAAGAGTTTATTAGATTTTTTAAAAAATGTTTYCCTGTTCATTACTAAAACAAAGAGTTCAACAAATCCTGAGGTTCAGTATTTCTTGTTGACAAATAATTGCTGATTCAGCTCTTATGTACTTGTCTTTACTTGTCAGTAATGTCACAATAGCAAGAAAAAAGACCCCCAAATCAGTAGAGCTGTGGGTGTTACTTTAGTTTTTGTACACTTTACCATTCTGCACACATTGTAGCTTTTGTACACTTTCCCATTTTGCACACACTGCAGTTTTTGCACACATTGCAGTTTTTGTACACTTTCCCATTTTGCACACACTGCAGTTTTTGCACACACTGCAGTTTTTGCACACACTGCAGTTTTTGTACACTTTCCCATTTTGCACACACTGCAGTTTTTGCACACACTGCAGTTTTTGTACACTTTCCCATTTTGCACACACTGCAGTTTTTGCACACTTACCTACACTGTTCATCCATCCCATCTGAATCACGACTGATGTCATCACTCATGTAATATTTGTAGCAAGTCTGTAAAGAAAGAGAGAGGACAAAGAATTCTTTATTAAATCTCAACTGGGCTTCAGCAGTTCATTAGATTTCAGCATGCATTAGAAGCAAGCCAGCAAAAGCAGCAGCTGYAAGGTCTTCAGCATTCTAAGTCTTTTACATTTGTTTTAATCTAAAGAACATCTTCCATGGTCCCAAACCATGACTTATTTAGATGCTCAAGGTTTCTTTGAAAATTTAACAGGCTTTTGTTAATGGATGCATATTTGTGTATTTTAGAACAACAGCTGAATACTTCTCTYCAGTCTGAATGTTTCTTCCATCTATTTCCTAGGTAAATCAGCACCACATCTTCCTTGACACAATTAATCCCACATAAATTACAATTTTCAGCTGGATGCTCCTTATGTTATCATGTGATGCCATAAGGCTTCAGATTAAAAAGTCTTCAGCATTTATCATGACGTTAACATCCAAGAATTCCATTTCCAGGTGCAAACCAAGCATCTTCATTTGAAAATTTGGTAATGGTAATAAAAAAAATACAAATGACTCAGCTAGGAGTWCTGATGGCATCAGCTGCTGAATTGCTGACAGCAAATTTTGATGGTTTGATGTCATTTTTTCCCAGCTGTTACTGAAGAATGTTCTCCCAGACTTGTAGCTCTACTTTGAACAGGTATTAATACAATTCAGAATGCAGAAGAGGCTTCATCACCTGAATTGACAATGATGAGGCCCCMTTATCTGGCACAGACTTGCACATCTGTTCAACTAAAGCATCCAAACAACCAAAATCAACATAAAACCCCAGTAAAATCTGATGTTTAGACACTTTGATGGAAGATGCACAGTCAAAGGGAAACAGTTTYTCAGGTCTGGGACTTTTACCTAAGTAGGAGAAAAATAAGGGCAGAACTAGGCACAGAAATAATGGAAGAGCTGGAGATGAGGGGCTTCCATTCCTCCCTCTCACATTCACAKAAGGCCATGTTCAATTCAGTAAAACCAGAGAAAATCAAGAGGAACAACCCTTGATGTAATTCAGATAGCAGAGCTCCCAATCAAGAGCTGCTGTTGAGCCCAACAGCCTGACCAGGTTACAAAAATGACCCAGGTCACTGGTCCCACTGCAAGAGGTCAGGAACACGAGCTGGGACTCCAGTGCAGGTGGGAAAATGTCACCTTGCGAGCTGATTTTTGCAAAGTACATTTTGTAAAAGAAACAAGCCAGAATGCAGAGAAGAACCAGCCTAGATGGGCATGGCTGAGCCTGTAACACATACGAGGAACTGGGGAGGAGGAGAAGGAAGAGCAGGGAAATACTCCATGTACCTTATAACACAGAACTGTTTCTCTATCTTTAGCAATATCTTAAAAATACAAAATCTCCATCACTAGAGAAATATGCAAAGTGAGCTCTCTGGAGCTCTTTGAAAGTTAGCAGAGGTCTCCACAGCAGGAGGCAGGGACATTTCCTTCCTGCCCTGTCCCACCTCTTCCCTCTGCTGCCAGCTCAGGCCTGTGTGGAGCCACCAGGAAGCCAYACAGCTGAAGACTCAGATTATGGACTAAACCAGCATTGCAAAGCTGGCAGAAATAGAGATGGCTTTGAAGCTGCTTTTCTGCTCCTTATTTCAGTGCTGTTTTACATGGAATGCTTTAGCAGGAGATGCAATCTTGAATCTGTTCTTAAAATACATTATGAGTAGGCAGAAATTTCAGACAGATCGTTTTACATTAAAAATTCACTAAGATTATGCCTTTAAAGCTATAGAAGTAAATAACAAAGAAACCACCATCAGTTTAACTGGGATGTAAGAAAAAAGGAATATGAACTCATATTTGCTTTTTTCCCCCCTCCWTTTAGTTTTCCTTAATTGTAACAGCTAATGACTGAAAACTCTGTCAACTAATGAACAAGAATTACTCCCACAAAAATCCCACCCAAACTAACTAATATGACATTATGAAACAAAAATAAACAGAACTGTTTACCACATACCTTACAAATAAGCACTTTGAGTGTAGGGTGTCTATAGATTGAATCCTTTTGAAAATGGTTCACCTGCTGCCCACAAGCTGTACAGCTCACAATTCCATGGAGTCCTTCTTCTATGGAGAGGATTACAAACAACACATTGTTTTCATTCTCATTTAAGAAATCTGTATATACCTATTGCATTTTCTTGCAATATTCTGGCCTGTCAGGTTTTTCATAGGCCTTTGTTTCTGCACCACCCAGCACCAGAGAAGTCTTTCTATAACCATTTGCCATTTTAAGACTGAATTTTCCCCTGATTTCTATGCTGCACTCGGTCTCAAGGCACAATTCTTTCCCTTTGAGAGGTTTAAGTTGGGTTAACTGGTCACCTCATGAAAACACACCTAAATTAGACTCATCACTTAAGTTCTTTAAGAGCAGCTCTGATATTCTGGACAACCTTCCCCATTTAATCTTAGTTCAACAAGTATCACTGCAATTCATGTTTGTATTATGACATTTCTTTCACAAACCGTTTTAGCTTCTCAAAGAAAAACACAAAAAACTGTCATAGAAAATGCAAGTAATTCCTGTAATAGTGACTGAAAAACCTTTTCTCACATTTTGTTCCTTTCTGCACAGTGGTTTTGGGGTTTTTCTGAAACTACAATTTTGCTGTAATCCACATGTTCTCCCCATGTTGCTGATCGCTCCCATGGTGTGTGCACCACCCTGCTGCTGCATCTGCATTTGGTCAAAAAAGCTTTTTTTAATACCAACCCTTCATTTCACTTCAGAAGGGGTGAACCTAGGCCTGGCAGGCTCACTCTATGCCAGACTCTTAATTAATATTTGGAGAACTTTTTGTTTTCAACAGCAGAAAAAGGAAAATCATTGGTGATAGTTCTGCACTTCCAAAGGGCCAATTTGGATCAAGCAGATACAGGTTTGAAAAGAGATCACTGAACTGTGACTTGTCCTTTGCTGTCATGCTCAGTGATTAAATTAATAAGGAAATTAACTCAAACAGTTGAATTTAATGATTACAATCTGAGTACAGACTCTCTATTATTTCTTTTTTTTACTAAATCATCACTATCCCAGAATCAGAACCAAGCTCCACCACCAGCATGTTAAGGAACTGCAGGAACATTCTCAAGACACAGTACAAGCTCCCAGCAATCTGCTGCTGAAGCACAACCTCGGATGGCTCAGGGGGCAGTSAAACAGCTGATCCTGCTCCTAACTCAGTGAAATTCTGGATACAGGATGTGTTTGCACCCTCCAGCCATTCCTGACTGCACATCCTGCAGACCCTGTGGACCTGGAAGCCCCTCTCAGGAGCTCCAAACCAGCTCAAACACCACTTTTAAACACTGCTGGGASCATGGATGAACCCATCCATGGGAAAGAATCCCACATACTGCAGCACAGAACTAAGGCTGACACACAGCACAGTCCTTAAACTGCTGCAGGAATTACTGAGGGGCCCAGCCAACCCAGGGAGAACCTGATATTCCCTGCCAGGCCCTAAACCTCTTCCCTCTTTTCCACAACCAAGGGGATGCACTACAGCCTCCTCCCTCAAACCTGCAAGCTGGCAGCAGGAAAAGAGAGAATTTATGAGGTAAACCTTTGTAAACCATGTTACTACTACAAATGATGATGGCCCAAAGAAGTTAAACTACCACTAATTCATYACTACTGATAAACTACTTGGTTAAGAATATTCCTAACAGAATTTATTAGCAAAAACACAACCACAACCACACTGCAGACAATAAGCTTGAAAATAATGACACAATGTCTCTTACTGTCTTAGGTAAGAGCATTTGCATGCTAGAAAGGCCAGAGTTCTGCTTCTACCTCTATTTCTAATACACACAGGACATAATTCCTACTAGAAATGCAAATATTTATAAAATATATATGTCAGGCATAGTACATGAGTAACCAGTCCARATACACAAAGGAAGGCCTGCAGATTCCCTAGGGATGGAGATTAAAACAGCTGGAAGGGCAGGTGAGACAACTGTCCTGGGGATACAGACACAGGCCACAAAGCTCAAGCACAAGTGTCTCATCTTTYCAACACTGCACCCCTGAAGAGTTCTGCTGGACCATATGTAGAATTGTTTGAAGCACAAATGGAAAAAGCATTCTTAYATGAACAGGACATCTTGCATAAATGAAACAGAACCAACTCCCCAAGTCGGTAATTKAGAGAAAACATCAATGCTCCACATGTCACTGACACCACACGAGGCCAGGTGGAAGCACAAGCTCATTCCCACAGTCACATTTCCCTCCCCCTCACCCACAGAAACAGCACTCCAGAAATTACTTTAAAGGAGAGCAAGGACCTCAAATGATACAATGGGAAGGATGAAGTGTGTGCAAGAGCTGTTTGTATGAATACCCTGGCTACTGCTGGAGGTATGTGAGCTAAGATATTGCAGCAGGGTTAACAGAAATATCCACCTTCTTATTGGCTATGTTATACATAATCCTCCCTCGTCCCCTTTGCTTTTGGGGGAAAAAAAGAGAGAAATTAATTTCTGTTAGTATTGTAATCTACCTAATTTCTCAGTTTTAGCAGCAGCTATGGAGAACCAGCTGACACAGCAGCTTTTCAAAGGTAATCCTTAGAAGGGCCCACTGGTAGGGAATTTCCCACAATTTCAAAGCAAAAGAAAGAAGTCTTTATATTGTTTGAGGGTTTAGGATTTGTCTTAGCTCACTGATGGATAATCTGCCCATACATGTCCCTGCCCAAACATGGTTGCTTTCCTGGTCAGTCAATGAACATTCCTGTATCAATGGTGTTCCAATTCCTTTAAAAAAGGAATACCTGTAACACCTGATTGCAACCAAGCAACTGCACCTAWTGAAGCATCCTATACCTACTGAAAATAAGGAGTTTAATGGGAACTAATCTTAGCTTTCACTGCTGCATTGCAGGGGCAGCAATGGAGGCTAATTTCTACCAGCTGAAATCCTTAATGAACAAAAAGCCAGAAGAGTGGAGGTATTTTTAGGATAATTTATCAGAAATATGGACAATTTTTAGATGTACCAAATGTGGTCATAAGCAACAATTTAAACCCGTTTCAACAGATGTTTTAAATTGTATTTACCTCCACGCTTTTTGGGAGCTTCAGGTTTCATTTTAACGGTATTTCTGCTTCTAAATTCAGGCCCTTTAAAATCATCTTTGTCTTCATTCAGCACTGGCTCAGGCTGTACAACCACTGTACCTAGAATAATTTTATTTAGARATTGGAAACCATTACACATCCAAGTGAAGCGCAAAAGTTCTGATTAATAAAGCCAACAAAAAAAAAAAAGTGCAATCTGTTGACTAAAACTCAACATAGTTTCGAATGCACAGATGTTCACAGAAAGAAAAAAAACAAAACCAAAAACCCAAAACCAACACCACACATTTCAAACTACATCTGTGTTGTAGCTGTAGGACAGAAGCCAAGGACTGGATGGGCTGAGGAGCAAATTCTGCCCTTTGTGCTCTGCTGTGGCACGTGCATGACAGGACTGTCACTCTGCTGGGGGGTGCAGGACAGGAACTTGCTACCAATAAAGGACATCATTTAAATCCCTCAAAACCCTAAGTTCTTCTCTCTTTGCCCCCTTCTACTCAGTTTCCCTCATCTTCATTTATTTCAGTATGAAATACACAAAAAAGGAATAGAATAAAACCTGCTTTGTCTTTAAYGATATTCAAAATCTGATATTCTCATTTAAACAAAGTACTAATCAAAATTACGTGAAGGGAAAAAAAAACTTTCCTATTTAAGAGCCCAGTTTTGTGATGAGGACACTGAAAATAATATCTTGAAAAAATCATTTTAGAGTGACTGCTCTCAATACTGCTACTCACACAGTGAACAGTAGCAATTTTTCCTGTAACTTTCATAGATATGAAATGGAGGAGATTAATCCAACTCACACTGCAGCTAAGAGCAGAGGGATGCAGGCCTACAGTATTAATTGTTTCTAAAAAATGTGCTTAAGAATAGATCCAATAATGGCATTTTCCCCCCAGAATTAGTTTTGCTTTTGTTGATCTAATTGCTAGTAACTCCCAAGACAGAACAGTAAAGTAAGACCTCCAAGTGACAGAGCTTGAGACTCCTGCAAACCAACAGAATAAATAATTTCCCCTGTTTTTTGATGGTTTCTATAAAAGATATCAGCAGGCACTTGAAATTAAGCCACCAGCACATCCTTGTGCACCCACAGATRAAAATTTGCTGGGTTCCAAACTGAAAGTGGTCAGGTTCCTCATTTTGTGGGCAGAAAACCAACAGGACCTTCAAGAGGCATTTTACTGATACATGTGCATTCTAGTGAATTATTTATGCTGCATCATAATCTTGGCTAATTTGCTGAATTCAGAAGTAAGAAAAGAAGAAAGACATGACCTACCTTTAGGCAAGCTTTGCATATCTACATCATTCTCTGAGTTCTCATTTGAAATATCTTCATTTACAGTTTCATCTGCAATTTGTTCATCATCTGACCCAACATATTTTGTTACAACTGTAGGTTTCCTGCATAGACAGAAAAAAACCCCATGCTCTGACAAACTGCAATTCAGGTAAGCTTTGCAGGCGAAACACCATATGAACTGTGAAAAACTAAGCTATTTTTAAATTAATTAAAGACATTATGAGCTGGGATGCTCCAAGTTATTACCATACAATTGTAGGATAATTTTCTGGRTAATTTTGGAATAGGATTTCTCCCCTCCTACGTGAAATAGAAGTATATACTAATAAAATCTTTTTGTCTTACAATCTAGGTGTGAGGTATTTTTAAGAAAGTCACAATTCCATGAAAGTCTAAATSAAACAGAGGTGAATGTCTGCTCATGAATTTTATCCATCATTCCAGGTTTAACAGGCAGCACAAAGAGAACACACAGATATTAGCAAATTACAAAAAGCATCTTGGCAGAAGAGATGCTTGCAAGATAATGAAGGAAATGCAGAAAGAAATGCAAAAGCTGACTACTGAACAAAAGGATCAGCTGACAGAATTCCACACAAACAATTTAAACTGATGAATTTACTATGTCAGGATGGGGAGAAAATCATCTACAAAATAYGGAGCAAATTTTTCAGCAGTCTGAAGGCAGTGCATGAACTACTGGAGGATACTGGTTTTGTCAATATAAGGTACAGTAYGGTAAATGGATGAGTGAAAATCCCTTTAGTGGTAAGACAGGAAGCAAAAAACAGGACTAAAGAACTATATAAATGAAAAGAGTTCAGCAGGACACTGAATTCAAAAGATGAGGGAGAAACTAAAGCCAAATATGAAATCACACTTGCAAATATGGCATCAAGACAAATATAAAAAGGAGATTGAAGAATATTAATTCCAAGCAGACATGGTAAAGTAAAGCAACTTTGATATAAAGGAGAGAGAAAAGAGACACAGACTTCTAAATAGCAGTACCAAGGCAGCTGTTGAAAGCTCAACTCCCTGCACTGCTCACTGTGATTTAATAAAAATCAGAGAACAGAATTAGAGTGAGCACCAGCTGAGAGCACATGAGGAAGAGTTTGACTGGACTAAGTCTGCTCTTACTTGGGACACAAATMATTTGTTTCCTTAGGTTCAAGCAGTTGGTAAACAATTCACTCCATACTTTTTAGATCAAAGAAGGAAAAAGAAAAAGCAGGGACACAGCAAAGGGCAGTTTCTGCACAGGAAATTCAACAGCACAGTCTGATGCTGCATTCTCCCAATAGTGAAGCACATGAAACCTTTTTTTCTGTATGACCCAAATTACATTTTGGGAAAAATCCTACATGTACAAATAGCAAGACTGAAGGAACTCTTGTATAAACTCCTTTGTCCTGAAGATATGGAATAATCTTGTCTTTGTAAATAATAATCAAGCTTTAGCATCTTAACCCTTCATCCTGAGAAATGGTTTGAATTTTAAGTGTACTATGAGGCATTTCTTTTACCAGCACTCCATAACTTCATGGATTTTTACCAAAAATATTTCACACAGTTCACTCACTTTTCTATAGCTTCCCACACCCAAAAACTTATTTATTTGTTTTTATTTTCCAAACCAACCTTTTGGAACAGGATGATCCTAAGGATTTGGTTCTTTCTGAAGAACTACTTCCCTAGAAAAAAGAAAAAAATGTAAAAGTCAATACATTATATCCAAGGGAACTGTCAAAAACCAGTTTCTTGCACTAAGTAGAAACAACTCCGAAATCACTGGTGCCCTTATAAAAAATAATTTTAAAAATTATTAAAAGCAGTAAGTGCAAGTGACAATTTCAACAGTCATGCCAGTTCAGTTCAACTGAATCTCTGGAGTTTCAGGTCAGAAGTCAGCAGCTCACACAGGAATGGGAATGCTCTTCTTGCTGGGTGAAGAAACCATCCCTTGTCCAACACACCTTGCAGAGGGCTCAGGAGTGGCAGCAGCCTGCAGCCACAAACTGCCAGCAGAACAGACTCCTGGTGTGTGGCTCATGTGCCAGAAAGCACTGGCTGCCCTGAGAGCAAAACTGATTTTTTTCYATTGTTTTTGCACTCAGATCACAACTAGGGCTGGGCAGTTGAAAATACCTGAATTTTCAGCAGTAAAAGGCAAACTAAGGCCTGACACTGGCACTTGTGTTTTCTCTACAATGTTAAGATCTTGTCCACCAGAGTAAAACACCACATGAAGAACTTCTGCTCAGTTTAGCACAGATCCAGTGTGTCCATTTTAATTTTTTTCAAAAAGGAAGCATATTTGCCTAAAGACCAACTGCTATTTGAGTAACAGGGTGAAGGGGGATAACATTAATGGGTGCTTCTGACAGTATTATTGAAGTATGTATTGCAAAAGCAACAGACTGAACTCAGCCACTGTGCACTAGACATGCAACTAGAATTCAAATGTATTTTTATTCCTACCTCGTCTCTGTTGTTCTCCATTGAAGCTGGACTTCCTTTAGGTTCTCTACTTTTACCTATGGAGAGAAATTCAAGGAGTCCAYTGAAATGCAAGGAACATCAGAAGTTCTTCACATTGCACATCACAGCACTGCTTATGTTTCACCTGGACAGAGATAAATGTGACTTCCAGAGACAAACTGGTGCACAACAGAAAAGACATTCCATGGTGTGGCATAAATTTTACAGAAATAATTCAGAAATCCCTTTCAGTTCAGTCCCTGGGAGCCTTGCTGTTGGGTGAAGAAATACTGAAGCACTGCAAGTGCAACTGCACGCAGAAATAATATCATTAGTGCATTTTTGCTGATCTCTAAGAATTTACTACAGGTATTTTCTCTCACACATCTTGACATAAGAAACAAAGCATTAAATCTGGGATCATGGAACCACAGACAAAAATCCCATTTGATCCAAGTTCTGATGAGAATTCCTATTTCTCAAGCTTGGGAACTGTGGAATATAAAGCCTAAAGACCTGCAACCTATTGGCACCTGCTCCAATCCACCAGTCTTGAAAATGGAAGGGAAAGTTTGGAGTTCAGTGATTGAATGATTCTTGTATGAAGTTCCTCCAAAAGTTTAGGAACAGCAGGATTTTAACAGGTGCTACTGAGTAGGAAATAAAATTACAGGATATTTATCAGGATTATTTGTGATTTTTAACAGAAGACTCCAAGCACTGCAACTTCTCTATCCTTAAACTTCAGTTTTGGGGAACACGAAACAATTTATTTCTATACTTTGAAAAAATTGAATCACTTAGAGAATTCAATGCTGGACATTGGACCTCTGCAGAACAGAGTGAATCKCAGGGAAAATCATCCAGCCATTTCCATACGTGAAGAAGGAAATACAAAATGGAAGCAAACAATGGTTTTGGCCTTTTTAAGTACCTGAAACTTCTTCTCTGGAATGTTACAGGCATTCCCTATTGTGAGGGAGGAGCCTGAGATGTGGAAGGAGGGTGACATTTCTGCYGGAGCTTGGATACTGCCCACTTTCTACTCTTGACCAGCTTTGCCCAAGTGATAAACCCATGGAAAATACCAGCCTGGAGAGCTTGGCAGAGCTTCCCCTGCTCTGGCAGCCCCAGTGAGTGCAGACTCTGCACTCAGACTGGCAGCCTGATGCTCATGTGCTATTCCACCAGCAGCTGAACGCGCTGCAGTGCCAGTTTCTCCCTGTGCCCACTGCAGAGCCCCATGGCTGCAGCCACCCCCTCCCAGCTCAGTGCTGACCTGGCTGCTCCTGCCCAGCTCCTCCAGGGCTGTCAGGGAGCAGATATTCCCCYGGGATTGCTGCTCCACTCTTGGAACAAGAGCAGGCAGGCTGGCTCTGCTGAGCTCTCTCTGCYGCTGGCAGCCATGCAGTAGAAGGGAGGGAGACATCCAGTTCCAGTGCAGAGGGGATAAAGAACATTATTAAGGCTATAAAGCCTTAATAATGTTCTTTTAACTGTTTTAACTGACCTCTATGYGTGGCAGGGACAAAAGTTTAGGGTATGAAGTAATATCAGCTAATAACCAAATTATTTCTAACATCTAGCCTTCCTGGGCAACACAACCACCTTTGTCATCATCTCCCTCTGTAGCCATGATGTTTTCTGAAAAATCCTTTCCTTAGGATTTTTCCTCCTGAGAAGCTGAGAGGCCTCAGGAACAAAAKGTAAACAATGGTTATCTGCTGCTGTGRAATGCAACAGGTGCATCTGGGATTGGTCTCATGGGGTTGTTTCTAACTAATGGCCAATCACAGCCCAGCTGGCTTGGACTGTCTATCCAAGCCCCAAGCCTTTGTTATCATTCTTTCTTTTTCTATTCTTAGCTAGCCTTCTGATTAAATCCTTTCTTCTATTCTTTTAGTAGAGTTTTAATGTAATATATATCATAAAATAATAAATCAGCCTTCTGAAACATGGAGTCAGATCCTCATCTCTTCCCTCATCCTCGGACCCCTGTGAACACGGGCACATCCCTCCTCATAACACTCTCCAATAGTTCACACATCTTCCAAATGCTGGAACAAAACAATATCTATCATTAAATAAATCTGATTTGGCCCTAGCCACATCCATAACTTCTGCTCACAATGAGCACCCTCTGGATTAAAAAAAACAAACAACCAAGCACAGTTGCTAAAGACATTTTTGTTATGCACAGAACAYTGGGAAGGGAAGGAAATTTGCATAGTAAATTCTGGCATTTCCTAATATTTAAGTGTTTAATCCTGACTCTTCAACTTTAATATGTTCTTTTAGATCTCAAAACCAACACTAAATTATGTCCGCTATGAAATTTGCAAGTGTCTCCATTTCAAAGACAATCTGTGTTTTACAGCAAGGAACCAAATGCTAATTTTTAACTACAGAGGATAAAGGGAGAATTCTTTTTCCCAGTGTGCTTCTCAGAAACATTTCACTTTGAGATGCATCTACATCACAGTTTATTTTACTGTTCTGCTGAAGCACCACATGAGCAGTTTCTTTTTCCCGTGCTAACAGTTCAGTTTGATGCTGACATGAGGAGGTGATTGCCACAGGCAGCAGACTCTCTCTAAACATTAAAAGATAAAAACTACATGCCAGAAAGTCCATGGAAGATATTACCTAAGCCAACAGGAGCTTGAAAATAAACTCTAATACAGCCAGCACACTCTTCTCCTGCACTCCACCACATCAACACAACTTTTAGCTCATTAAGCTGCACAAATTGAAAGGTTCTGCACCTGTATCCAGTCCAAGTGAAACTAATAACCAAATTCAACCAGTTAAATTTGGAAACAGATTTTATTCAGTACTGACATGAAATAATTTCATTTTTAATCACTGTCATGGAAGCGTTTACACTTTGTTATCTATTTCTAACTTAGAAATAAAAATTTCCAATTTTRACCTAATGTAGGAGTCTAGTTTTCTAAAAAGTATTATTTTCCTTTCAAGTGTTTCTAGATTATATGTAAAAAGTCTTTTTCAAATTACTATGAAAGCATAATCTCCAGAACTTCTCCCACACCTACAAGGACTGCAAAAGCATTACTACAGCAGAAAAACCAAGACACTGCATTTATAAATTCAGGAACACTGAAAAAGGAACTCCTAGCACAGCAAATACCTGTGTCTGATATCTCATGTTTCAGAGAAGGGAAATTACCAGAAGATTAGTTTTTTTCACCTTTAGAAAGATTCAGAACTGAAATAAATATTGTATCAAAGGCCTATTGTGCATTTATCAAGCTATCATCACTTAAATCACATTAACACTTGGTATAATTACCCCAGTGAAGTGTGATATAGTGAAATAACAACATCAAGTTATTTGACTTTAGGATCACACATACATTGAAAATGAACATAAAATGTCTTTTTACCTATACTCTTGTTTTTAGATAATGCTGGAGGAGAGTTTGCGTCCTCAGACTCTTCTGATGAGTGAGCCAAGAAGTCATGGAGTTTCTGTACCAAAGTATTCAACTTGCTTTCACTGCAAAAATACAAGTAATGCTCAGAGTTACCTACACATCTCTCTCCAATTTATCAAGCTCRAAAGCTTATGTTTAATCTCAATGAATACACATCCACAAGAGATGTAAACATTTGTTTCTGCATGAGTGTATCAGAGCAAATAAAAGCCATGGAATTTTTCTAAACACTGAGTGAAATAGTAGGTGCAGCCTTATTGACAWAACAGCATAAAAAGTCTATTTTAAGTAATTTTCACTGTATATACAAYTGTTGACAAAATTCAAGAAAGTCTGAGGGGTAATGCTGCCATGACATGAAGACAGCAAAAAATTAATCTTCTACTTGTCAGAAACCAGACAGGTAAGAATAATAAAATCTTTATTTTATTTTTAAAACTGTCACCTTTGGGATATAAACCCAACTAGAACTAACTGAAGAGTTTTACCTGCAAACTTAGACACAAACAGGTCCACTGAATATGACAGTGAACATGACATGTCCACTGGATATGAAACTTTGCTGATGCAAAYCTTTTATTAAATCTACCATCTACATACATGTTGTGTGGTGTTCATTTTGTCAAGAAACAACCATGCAGGACCAGATCATTCCTTGATCTGTTTGTTAAGAGTGCTGATGATTAATTCATAAACAATAATCCCCTGGCAACTTTCACCAGACACTTTTAGACCCCAGGAACAATTCTAAGTACATTTACTGACTACAGCAAAAAGCAACATCTCGATGCCAGGCCTGCCTTAAAAAGCTGTTCTATTTCATAACCTCCGTGTTACCCCTGGCATTTCACATGGTTTATTTCTCCCAAACTCCAACAATTTCCCAGGAAAGGCYTTTCCAGCTCCCTGACAGAGGCTAAGGGTGTTCAGGCCCTGTTCAGAAGGTGCCAGGGAGCTGTTTGCTCCCTGCCCTCCTTATCAGCCCTCTGGAATCTGCAGCTGATCTGCCCTGACTCATCATCCCTTATCTGCTGCTCCAGATGCTTTTCCCACTCCTGACCTGCCCTATCCCCAGCAGAAGTGAGCCYAGATGAAGGATAAGGCTTCCCACTGTTTGTTTCCCCACTAATTTCAAAATAGTCTTCTAATAACAAGAAGAAATTACATTTCCGTGCCTGYTTTATTGGTTCTAAGAACTGGTGAATACTCAACCTGAGCAGTCACCTTTACCATCACTACTGTTTCTCTGAACACATCAATTTATTAACTTCTGACTTTCAATTTGTTATTGCAAAAAAAAAAAAAATCTCATTTTATCAGAAGGATGCGCAGCTGAGTGCTCTCTTGAGCTGTGAGTGAACATCCTCACATCAGTGCCAGTGACTATTCCAACCAGTGAAAATAACCACATAAAACAGCATAAACCATCCATTTAAAAAAAATCATCTGCTATTTCTTTAAATCACCTGAGGTACTCAAAATAAAACAAAATAGCACTTTGCAATGAAAAGATTTTCTGCATGAGTGAAGGGCACTTTTCTTTTGAGACTACACATGCACCATCAATCACTGGAGCAAGCCTGAAAGAGCAGAACAAAGCTCTTGAACTCTCAAGAGTACCTTAAAATTTTTCTCTCAATCTGTCCAAAAGTCTTTCCCTCTAATTACTGGACTCATGCTGCTATACAACTGCCAGCTCCCTRATCTTGGGCTTCTCTTTTTCTCATGGATGGAAGGCATACTTGGAAAACATTACAGAAGATGATAATGGTACACTGCAGTCTTAACAGCTTGCATGCTCTCCTTTAGAAAGGAGATTTAATGACAAYTTACTCGCATTAAGTGAAAAAAAAAATTAAGAGTTGTTCAGAATTATTTGATAGTAAAAGCATATAAAGAGATTTTATATCCATTCCAGACGGTCTGAAGAAATAAAGCACATTTAGAAAGGCCACAAGAAAGTACATTTKTGGTAGTAAAAACAACAACAACAAAAAGCCACACATGTGGAATTCTGCTCATTTAGTTTATAGATAACTTGTTTTGGTAACAGCATTTTAGAAAGAAAATGGGAGCTAGAGATGAGTTCAGTGTTACTATTGTCAATACAGAATGAATTCAGAATAGTATGCATGTGTCTTTGTGACTAATACTTGGAACACTATCTACTACCATTCATTAGCTCTTATCCTAACTAASATAAAATTATCATTCGCAGAGCAAAGTGTTCTTGCTGAAAACCAACGAAAAAAGACAATATACAAACTAAAACCAAAAAGTCTTCTCAACTTGCTTTTTCTCTTGATTATTCATCATGTTGTACCATAAGCTTTTGTTAAGGAATACCAGGTCAAATCTAACTAAAGGTGTTACACTTACGAAACGTTAATTTAGGGCAAGGCTTCATCTGGTTTTGTACAAAAGTGATTTTATGTCATTCATTTATACTTGAGAAATAATAATCTATTATTTTTGTTTACAGCTTCTATTGAAAAATGCTTATTCTTTGCAGTACAGACCCAGTCACTATTAAAATGATCACAACCTATAAACGTGTGGTTTTAATAACCTAGGAGCCTAAAAATGTGGAACCATCTCTGAAGCACTACTGAGGCAAACAGGCTCCTCTGCACTGACAATTCCCACACTATTTATTAGTGTTTTCACACTTGAGTTTTCTAAGCAAATGGCTTCCCCACCACTGTAGAGCTATTTCAACACTGTTCAGCCTAATTAAAACAGAACTGAAAGGGAAGGTACCCTGCTATTATTGGTTTGGCCATGAACCTGATTTTTGACCTTGGGAGCTACCTTGGAATGTACCATTCCTTACCTACATTCAGAGCAAGTGCTCTTAAAGCAAACAATAAATGCCTGGCCCTTACAGGGTAACAAAACATGCAGAGTAGGCAAATTACCTATAAATGAGTCCATAAATAATTAGAATAAATGAAGAGCCAGACAGGTTGTGTCATAATCTAGACATTACACGCTCCATTCCAAGTGGCTGTTGAGTGCTGCTCCCTGGATGTCCTTAACTGTACCAGGTTTGTGTGCCCAGGTTTTGGTAGTGGGGGGTACAAGGGTGACAAACTTCAGTGCAGAGATACCAAAAGCTTCCCCCATGTCCAGCTGAGCCAACACCAGCCTGCTCCAAGAGGGACACACTGTTGGCCAGGGCTGAGCCCATCAGCAGGGCCCATAGTGCCTCTGGGATTATCTATTTGGGAAGGGAAAATCCTGCTGCAAAACAGCAGCTGGGAGAGAGGAGCAAGTATGTGCCAGCAACAGCCCTGCAGACACTGAGGCCAGGGAAGAAGGAACATCAGGGTYAGGAGAGATCCACCTGCAGCCCGTGGGGGCCCACAGGAGAGCAGAGACCCAGCTGCAGCCCATGGAGTGATGCCTTCAGTTTTAGCTTTCATATTTTCCAGACTCTGTACTGCATTGGTGTATAACTCTGAACTCCATATAAAGTGTTAGCAAGACCTTCTCACAGCTCAGTCATACAAAACAATCCTTTTCCAGCCCCAGAGCCAAGGACACCACTGCAGCTTCAGGCCCAAAAAGTGCAAACAACAGAGGAGGATGGGGCTGCATCACCTGGAGCTGGAATTGGACAATGAACCCCAATATGAAAATGGACCAAAATTTATAAAACTGTGAGAACTTGTGACCCTCATCCAGCTTGGGTGCAGCCCTGGCTGGGCTCTTGTGCTGCCCAAGGTGAATCCTGTAAGGCCTTTTAATAAATCCCTACTTTATTCCTTTAACTCTGTCCAGCCTCTGTTCTAGGAGCCTCCCAAGGCATCAAGAGGACCCCACAGCTGCTCAGGGCGATGCCCAAAGGAGGCTGTGAGCCCACAGGAACCCTCTGCTGGAGCAGCCCCTTCCTGACCCCCCTGGGATGGGAAAGGACCACACTGGAGCAGTTTGGGAAGAGCTGCAGCCCATGGGAAGGACTCACAGGGGAGAAGTCCATGGAGAACAATCTCCCATGGGAGGGACCGCACTCCCTGMACTGCTCACCAGGAGGAGGCAGAGAATGAAGTAAAGTTGAACCTGGGAGAAAGGAAGGRATGGGGAGAAGGCATTTTAACATTGGGGATTTATTTCTCACTCTGATTTGATTGGCAATAAATTCAGCTGATTTCCTCAAGCAGAGCCTGTTTTGCCTGTGATGGCACTTGCTGGGTGATGTCCCTGTCCTTATCTCAACCTGAACTTTTCACTGTGCTCTCCCTCCCCTGCCCAGCTGAGGAGGGGCACTGACACAGTGGGAACCCCCACRACCTCACCCCTGTGCCAGCTGATTACTGTCCTTCCCCAAAGCAAATCACATCACCTTGGACAAATAAAACGTTAACAAACAGTTTGCATTTGGATCCAACTTGCCACACATTCATATGATCGTATTTCTTCTGAAGACAGGTGAGGTGATGAAAATTCATAACCAGGGAGGTGGAAGGAACAGCACTGACCACCTCAGCAGCAAACCCAGGCATAAACTGCACTGAAACCCTCATTCTTGCATTCAGTTTCTATTTGCTTTCTTAAGACATGTTAAAAGTGGAAGTGGGGAATGGCCCGGTTATTCTCAACATCTGGAACCAGTAATTTGAAAGCTGCATTTTCTTTAAACAAACACCTACCAACTAACACTCTAAACAAGTGTCCCTCATGTGCATTTCAGTGGCACCTGAAAGTGGCACAGGAGTCCAGCTTTTATCTATCCCAATGTTGACAAAGATGCTTTTTCTAACCATATGGCTTCCTTAAATTCAACACTTGTCTAAGATTTTTCTATGTTTAAACTTTTCACATAGTTCAAGGCACCAAGTTTTTTCAATTCATGTTTACAGTTGCTTCGGATTAAGTCTCAGTCATTTTTCACTTCTGAACCTGAAACACTGCAGAACAGCTATTAAGCAGACAAAATTAAACAACCCTTAGGAAAAATAATTAAAGGAAAATAAAACCAGATGTACTTTTAAACTGCTGTTCTGCAGACTGCCATCCTCTGCTTCAGACTGTATCCCTGTGTGAACAGCAGAAATCCAACAACCCACAGCAAAACTCTCAGTATTTCATTTAAGATGGTGGGAAGAGAGACTACTCCCAAGCCCTGATATAATCAGGCCAGTATTCTGTCACCCGCTAATCTCCTGCTAATCTTCATAAAAGTTTTTCCCAATGAGAAGGAAAAGGTTTAGAATTAGCCCAATTGAAAGAGTTCAGTTACAAGGGTAGAGCCTACATTGTTGTTTTACATAAAATATGTCAATATTGTGGCTGAGCACACACGAATGAAATAGCTTAAAGTTGTGGAAAAGAGTGAAAGAAGAAAAAATGCCCAGTAGGAGCTGTTTTATTTTCCTATCCTAATTTAAAAAATGGAGTGAACACACCATACCTGCCATGTCCTAGGAAACCTACTTCTGTCAGAAAAAATATAAACCCAGAAAATAAAATCAGCCTACCATTCTACTACTTGGACAAGTAAAATATGATTTTATAATGGCGGCAAAACGGAGCACTTCATCCCAGTGTTTGTTTTTTAASTCAACAATGGTTTTCTGCAGGCAAAAGCAACATGACATTCTAAGTCCTAGATCAGATTCATATTTAGGACCTTACTTACACTGACACACCCATTCTGCCAARCCAAGTGAGGTTTCACACTCAGGATTCTCACAATCTGGCTGWGCTGGCATGAAGCAGCTCTGCTGCCCAAGGACACAAACCCTCCCACCCTGCACACACCTGATGCCATCCACACCCAGCGCTCTCCTTCCTCCTCCAGCCCCCACCTCTGGAGATCCCTCAGGCCAGCAGAGGCAGGAACAGGAACAGGAGGCCACCCAGGACAGTGSCCAGCCAGGTTCCAAGGGACTCCCCAGCTGGAGGCCCCACARTCTTGCTGGATGAGCTGCCTGGGTTTGACCATGATCACAGCAAAGCACTTCTCTTGTGTCAGGAGGAACTGTACCACACTGAACTGACAGGATCAGACACATCAGAAAATACCTGAACACCAAAGCTCTGACTGAAAAGAGATGGAGGCATCCAGCACTTCATCAGAGATTCTGTACCAAACACTTTGTTAACACACACTCACTTTTTTACTTTGTTTAGAACTGACTTTTAATCCACAGAGGCTTAATCAAGTGRTATCTGGTGCAGTTGAAGACAGTCAAATGATGTGGATGAAGTAATTTTGGAGCTTAAATACAGCATAACAGGTTCAGACAAGTAAACAGAATTATCTTCCTCCAGACACACAAGGGGAATGAGAAAGCAACAGTTCAAAGTCACTAAGAGACCCTTTATTCTGTTCAAGGAAGCTTACACAATTTCTTTCTGTTCACATGCTGTGAGTTATCACACTTCATTCACTAAGAAGTGAAAACAAAAAACTTTGTTTTTAACCTTTTCTTTAATRAGATCTTCAAAAAACCCAAACAAGCAACATCATCACAAATCCACAAGGTGAAAGTAAGACAAACAATCTCATGGTTAGGTTGGTTTCAATGCCACACTGAAGCATAACTTCAATAGTAAAATACCCTGCAAGCTGAGAAAGACTGAAGATGCCACTTGAAACCTAAACACAACATTT
>JACDOX010000078.1:995707-1028764 GCA_014549065.1 Cardinalis cardinalis | reverse complement strand
GCAGGACCCTCAGCCCCTCCAGGGATCACCATCCTGACCCTCCTCCTCCATGGGGATCAGCAGCAGGACCCTCATTCTCTGCAGGAACCAGCCCTGGAACTCCAAGCCCACAGGCAAGCTTGGAGCAGAGTTCCCCAAGCACGAAGACAGCAGGACAGGGATAACATACCACACACAGGCTGAAGGTGAGCAGCACCAAGGAACCCTGCCCAGGGCAGCTTCAGCCCAGCTTGGCTACAACTTCTCCTTTTTGATCAAAAACTCTCCAGATAAGGAAATGCATCACYGGCAGCTACACCTAAGTGTGCCAGGACAATTTTGCCTGCTGGTACTAGCAGCTTCTACACTCCTGTCAGATGTTAGAAGTTGTGAAAGGAGGAGGACTGGAATGCAGCCCTCATCAAGGAAAGTTGTTGCAGGCTTTTGTGAGAAGATGACTGAACTCAGCAGGCTTCACCAGGCTCACCAAAGCAAGCCCAGTACCACACAGAATCTGAAACAGGTGACAAGCATTAGCAATTTGCTGAAAAGAAAAACAGTTTTGAAAATTAATATCTTTTTCTGCAGAAACTAAAGAAAAAAATTACCTACTCACCTGGTTTCATAAAGCAGTGTATGAAACATGAGAAAATACCCAAGCAAATCACCCCTAACACCAATTTCATTCTGTGATAATAGAATCAACAGCACTTTCACACTTCAGCACATCCAAGCTTACACATCTCCCAGGGAAATTCTCCAAACAGGTCTAAACACTATTTGCTTTAAATATAACATTTTACCCAAGAGCTGYACCCTGTGTCTGCTGAATTCAGTCATAGCAGAGAGCAGATTTAGCAGCAGCTCTGTTACCAAACTCTGTCTCATGCTGGAGAGGGCCAAAGCATCACCTGCCTTCTCACTTGATTTTGGGAGAAAAAAAATCCATATTAACTGACTGCCACAAATTCCATTAAATACTGGAAAAAAGCCATTCTAGGTGTTCTGCCACCAGTGAGATGAAAGAAACAGGAAGCATTACCCAGTCTTAGCTCTGCATTAGGATCCCAACTGTGTGATTAAAATAAGAACACAAAACATTCATTTTCCTCCTCAAGGGATTTAGTCAGCATTACCAACTAATATCCCACTGATTTAGAATAACATAGATTTATTACCACTGCTCTGTAATATTTTATTCTTTCACTGTTTCCTTGGGGAAGGTATTTGAAAGCAGTTGAAAATCCCAAATTTAATTGCCTCCAGTTCATAACTTCTATCTGAAGTCACAGACGTAAAAGGATTCCTCCTGTGAGAAAAGGTCAAGATAAAGTAAAAATGGAAATGCTCCCATCTCCCAGCAATTACTCCAGAAGACAAAACCTGAGATTATCATGAAGCTGTCCAAAAAAACCCAGATTGGAGAAGCACAGACTCTTTTCATRGACTGAAATCTGTGAGCAGGCAGATACTGAGTGCATCTGCAGGGAAACACCTCCCATCCAGCAGCCCTGCACCCAGGTAATTCCCCAGCACCAGGACCCTTCCCCTGCTCCAACAGCCCAGCAGAGCCAGGATTCAGAGCTCAGCTTGCAGGACAAAGCACTGCAGAGCCCCATCACACCCACTGTTTCTCTTCATAATGACAGCAATTAGTTCTCTTAAGTACATATTACCCTACTTTTAAGGAACATGGCTGAAAGACATGTACAGCTATCAATTGASAAGAGGATATTTTAATAACTTGATGTGCTCCTGACCTAGAAATACAAACTACATATACATCTCTTTCATATTATTATCTGTAATAAAAGTAGCACAATTAATCCAGACCAATAAAAGGCTATGCTTAAATTAATTTTGTAGGAATGATCAAGAACTGAGCTGTTAATTGGAACAGGTTATGTGCAATGAAATTCTCTATTTCTCAGAGAAAAAGCATGATAAAACTRAAAACAGGTGATGCTCACTCAAGGKCCTGGGTTTGTTCTTYGTGTTCCTGTTGCTCTATTCCCCTTAGGAAAGTCCAAAGGAATGGTGTGGAGTCACTTGAGCAGTGGTTTGTAGTTGAGAATTAAACTTTTCCAGCATGAGAAAACAGCAAACACCAAGGTCCAACACAGAAACCAAGTGCCAGTACTTTCTCAAATCCTTTGTGAGAATTATTTCTTTCAGTAGATGAAAGCACTTTTAACTTCTTAAAAAATAATTTTATTTTAACTTCTTAAATTATCTGATTTCAGTTTAAGAATTTTTCTATTAKAGAATAGGTATTTTTTAAAACAAACTACCACAAAGCACTGCCAACAGCCCCTGGAGGAACACTACAGACTGTTCTTCTCTCCCAACCAAGTGTGGCTACAAGATTCCATGATTTGGCATCATCTGATGTCATGGCAGCACATTCAAACAAGCAGAAGCCATTCACACATCTGTTTTTCTCTGGATGTTCCAAATGTTTTGAAGGTTAAGYTGACTTTCTTCAGTCCTACTAAAATTCCTACTTTGATTTGCTGGGAATCAAAAAAATGCCTGCTGTTTTTATGTTCTAAGGGCTCAGAACAAACCTGACTGTACATTTGCCTACACTCTCAGTGGTTGTGACCATAGAAGCACCCAAATTTTCCTCCTGAAATCCCTAGCCAGCCATCACCTCATCACATTCCCCAAGCATGGATGGGCACCCCCTGCCTGCCCAGAGGCTGAACTTGTTCTTACCCTCATGGCTCAATCTCACCCTCATGGCCATCATCAGCAGGGGATTAATTAAGGTTATTTGCATGAGCACCAAGAGCACAGCAGATGCAGAGCTGGGCACATTTCAACCTTGCTGGAGGACAGGGCAGTTCTGGCCCTGAAGAGCTCATGGAGCAGCTGTAAAAGGTTCAGCTGCAGGAATGACCACCAGGCACCACTAYCCCAGAATTCCACAATGGTTTGTGYTGGAAAGGACAYTAAAGCTCATCCCTGCCATGGGAAGGGACACCTTTCACTGCCCCAGGTTGCTCCAAGCCCTCTCCAACCTGGCCTTGGACACTTCCAGGGGCAGTCACAGCTTCTCTGGGCACCCTGTGCCAGGACCTCATGAAAATCACATTCTGTGCTGAACACTGGAATGGTTTGAAGGCAGGAACATCCAGTGAATTGTACATAATGCAAACCATTACACAGGTTAATCCATTTAAATTTACTACCTTGCCTTGCACTTAGTGCAGAGCTCCCTAAATTATTTCTAGCTATTATTCCAAAATATCTTCTTAATACACCACAGCTCCTTCTCAAAAGCAGARAAAAGAGCAGCATTCACTGAGGCCAGCCCCATTACCAAAACCACAGAGTCCATTTTCAGCTGCAGAATACACYATTTCCTCCCTTTATCACAGGTGTTCTCTCACAGTGAGCTTTCAGGGCACTCCTGARCTATTTAATGATTACCTTTCTAAAGGAGATGTCCTCAGCAGTTCCCAGTTTCCCCACAGCACATCTTGAAGGTGTTGCCTTGGCCACCTTTGTTCTGCTGGCCCCAGCTGTGCTGCATTAACCAGGCAGTGAGCTGCCAGTGCCCCTGGCACCAAGAACCACCCTGGGTACCAACCCGAGCCAGCTGTTACCTCCCAACTGCTGCACAAGTCAAACCTTGCCAGAATTCATCCTCTCTAAACCTGCCACTGGTCCTTGCAAGCACGCCATCTTCTGCTCCACTAACACCCCTGTTTCCTCCTCCTTGCACTTCAGTTTCAGCCTACAAAGCAGAAAAACTGTTGGGAAAMAAGAGCATTATTTTCATCTCAGCATAGGGAAAAAAAGAGGAAAATCCCAAACTCTYAACATCATGGCCAGCTCAAGTGGAAGGTGAACATGAATTCAGCATTCACCTGCATGAGGTGTGACTGTTTAAACTTGTCAATATGGAACTGGATGGTTATAGAAGGACAGAATAAATTATAACTGGAAAAGTTTATGGGAATCATTTTACCAGCTGGGCAGGAAAACAAGCCACAGCAGTGCTGAGTTGTTCCAGGCAAATCTACAATGCTAACAAGATTCCACCTCCAGAAACACCAAGAGCCGATCTGTCTAGGACTCCAGGAATCCAAGATTTTCACAGCATGACAGCTGTCAAAGACAAGCCAAAATCATGTAATCTTTATACTATCAGCTGCATCTCTCTAGTGGTGACATTCTGGGATGTAATTCTCCACATAAACACAYACAGGCTACTAATCCAGTCTACTCACCCATATTCAGGTTACTTACTCTACACAGACAGGCTGTGATTAACACGTTGAAACAACAGTGGAAGAAAAGAGGTTGGCTTGTTTTATGTCAAAGTTCAAAAGACACAGGAGCATGGATTAGACTAAAAAGTTTTATTGAAACTTCTCCAAAATCCAGTCAGGCACACAATTTATCCATTCCTCTAAGGCTCATCATTCTGTATGGCATAAAAAATGCATCTCAACCAGTTGAAACATCAAACAACGAAATTAGCAACGTTAAGGCACTTGAGATGTGTATTAATTCAGCAAAACTGCRTAAGAATAACATTCTGCTTGGAGTGATACAATCCCTTCTGAGATTCAATTTCAAACATCCAGATTCTGTAAGCCCTTGAGAGAGGAGAGGCAGAAGCAGGAGACAAAAGTCCCTCTGCCTACGAACCTCTAAGGCCAGCAGAGCCTACGGAAGGAAGTGTTACTGAATCAGGCTGCAAAGATTTCCTGTAGTACAACTGCTGATTTGCACAACAGTTTTTGCTGAGGCACAATGTCTTCCACTCAAGAATTCTTAAGGCAAAGTATCTTTGTGAGGTGAGAGAACAAAAGGGGAGAGCAAGCAGCACATGCATTCAGTTGTAAGGCTATCAAATGTGTCCTGGGGTAACAATGTTCATCCTGGGAGCAGACATTTCTGCCCAAAGGATAAAAATGTGGAAAAACCAAGTGGAGAATGCAAGAACTTATATAGTGACCACAAATCTGGCATCTGTTGGTTTGCCAAGGCTATAGGCAGTAACCTGAAGGCCAATTAGCAACTCTGAATTYATGCAACACATAGAGAGTTACATTTGTACTTTTAGTTCATATTTTCAAGAGTGTGAGTGTTGGCCAGTCTAAGAATTTTTTTTCCAGCTTTGAGTCAAAGTTTACAACTTAAAACATTGCAGTTGCAGCATTTGGCAAAGAAAGATTTAACTAATTAATAACTGTTCAACATGTTGAAAACTCCCCCTTCATCTGTGAAACAACCTCTTGCATCACACAGCAGTGAGAACTCTTCTCAAAAATGAGACACAGCTCTAGGATAAGCACATTCCACACTGGAACCTGGAGCATGCTCCAAGGGYTGCACACAGGCTGAAGGAAAAGATTTCCAGGTACATGAAGCTGTTTCCTCAACCATGAAAAGGCACAACAGAGAAGCTGCTGTCACCTGCTATGCACAAACAGGAAATAAGGTGATAATTCAAGGGAAAAAAAAAAACCTCATGGTAAACAGATTATCCAACAGAATTGAAAGTACCATTTCTAGTTAGTCCATGGAAATGTAGTTTTAAGCATTATGTTCTGAATTTTGCTAGAAGTAGAGCTGCTTAAGAAGATGTAAAGCTTATGAAAGAGATTGCATCTTAACACTCTGTGTCCTTCAGAGCAAACCTTGCTGTATTTAAGGCACTACATTGTCTTTGGTTCAGTGTTTAACTGTCTCAGTGTAAGCAGAGGTAGCACAAACCACACACGTTGAGCTCCTCATTCCACCACATGCAAGTTCAGAGCCACCACCTTCCTGATGTTACAGACTGGAATCCTTTAGCTCATTAGGAAACTGCAAAGAGCAAAATAACAARCATTCTTATTAATTTTATAAGAAGCAAAGGTGTGCAACGTTCCACTCAGCTTTTATAAATGCCAAGAAAATCAGAGTGAGAAATGGGCCTGATGCTGCTACAACAAAAGTTGYCAAAAARTCATTTAAAAATGAGTTTCTAATARCTSAAAACCAAAGAAAACCACATCTTCCATTCAATAAAGTCTGCAGGAGTACCTAAGACCATTGCAGAAACCAGAATAAAAGCTGACTAGTTATTAAACAGGGAGTAATTTCAGCTGTCTTTTACTCTTGAGAAAAGCCTTCATAAAATAACAGGATCTATTATTTAGATATTTTAAGATGAGAACACATTTCTCATAGAGAAGGCATAATATCTGTCTGTGGGTTTAGCTTTATAGACAAATTCAGCTCATTGCAGATGGTGACATCATTAGAAGCTGGTGCTTTAACATGTACTTATTGCTTCAAAATGCATAAAAGCTAGCAAACACACCTAAGGTGGGTGTGTGTCTGTACCAGTCAGACAGACATAGAAGTGGTCAATTAACAGTACTGGACTCCTTACACAAGCAATCCCCAAATGGAGCAGCTTTAAAGCATCAGGCATCCTCCCTGCTCTCACAAAGAAGGATTAATAATGAAGATTTATGAATATGGAAGACAGAAAAATACATTTGTTTGTTGGCAGTACAAACTGGCTGAGATATCATTCTGAAAATAGAAGTATTTTATAACATGCAATGGCATGAAAAGTAGAGTTTGCTTTGGTTAGATTGAAAAATCAYGATATCCATGAAACACTCTTATTTCTGCTGACTTCATCAACCAATATTGCTACTCTGAGAAACCAGTGGAGCATTTTTAGAGGAGTATTTCCTGCCACATGAGGCAGCAGAGGTGCAGCTGTAGCCCACAGCCCAGCAGAGCAGGGGCTGCAGGGCCCAGGCTGCCATACCTGTAGGGGTAGCCGTGGTACTTGGATCTGAAGACAGACAGCAGCCAGCTGAAGAACAGCACCACCAAGCCAATGCCAGCAATGCACATAACTGCAAGAGATGCACAGGGAGAGGCTGAGATGGGACAGCTGCCCCTGCAAACACCTCAGTGACTCAGCTTTCCAAAGCCTTCTGCAACGTTTACAGATTTGGTCAGATGAAAGCTCTACTAGTGTYATTGAGAAATATGAAATTAACACCAATTTTACATCAATTTTATATAAATGCTTTGAGAAAAAGTCCCTTCTCCTCCCTACCAGCAGAACACTGCAAAGCATCTTTAACTCTCTCCATCTGCCAAAAGGATTTATCTTGTAGTTTGCTAAGCAACTCCAAAATCTGTCAAAAATCCAAATGATTCTGTCAGCTTAGAGGTGGGGAGTGAACAAACCCCCCCCAGTGCAAAAGCATTTCTGTTAAATGGTGTATCAAACACCCTCACTAATATGCCTCTGCTCAGAGAGCAAACTGTCAGTACTTACTTTTTCTTTTCCCCACATCCATGTCAGAAGTAGCAGCTTCGTGGAGAAGGACCATTCCTAAAGTAACTCCACCATCTACAAATGCTGTTTAAGGCTAACCAACGAAGTACAAGAGACTCAAAACAACATTCTTTTTTCCCTAAATTCAGCTCCCACACTATACCTGGGGCATTAAAACTCACTGGAAAAATCAAACACTTCCCAGCCAAATCAGCAAGTATGGGGTAAAAAAAAAAAAGCAACTGAAATACATTCATAATGTCAGCTTTTAAGAGAAAATAAATGCAAAGTTTAAAATATAAACTAGAAACTCTTCAGGCAAAATGAAGAACATGCATTTATTATCTCAGCTTGTAATGTAGCAGCATTCCTTCCCAGAGAGCTTGGTCCACTCCTACTGCTGTTCTCCACTGGAAAATCCCCAAAAGAATTCAGCTYCTGCATCCACTCAGCCAAGAGAACAAATAAAACACATGCAGTATTTRATCCAACATCCAAGGCTGTCTTTCAAGTGGCAGTATTTCTTTTCTAATTCTTCAAATTTAAAAAAAAATAAGGACTGTAAAATTAAAGAAGCACAGRCATCACAAAAGGCCTGATATTTGCCAAGAATGAATCCTTGCAAAGCAAAGTAGTGAATCCAGTGGAATGAAAGACAGAATTCCCAGATTTCATTCCATTTCACTACTAATGGCCAGTCCCAAGTCTGCTCCTGAAAGGAAAAATTCTTATCATTGACAGCATCAGGACCATCAGGAATCTTTCAATTTCAGACACAGCCCACCTTCAGCACAGGAGGAAAGTGACTTGAAACCACAGAAACCTCACCAAATTTAATAATTTAAAATGTCTCCAGTAATGGGTGGGTTGGGTCTGATGGACAGCAATAACACAAATAAATATCAACAACAAGTTTCTACTTTGAATTTGACCAAGTGGATCAAAAATACAGTAAYAGAAAAAGATCAGAAGTTTTCATCCAAGTGCCTGTTTTAAATTTAAAAAATTTAATAGAAGAAAAGGTTCTGAATAAAAAATAAAGGAATGCTGATGCAGGTGACAAGACACAGAAGAAAAGCTCCAGACAGAAATTACCAAAATTACAAATGGTGGATCAAAAACATACATGTGGGTATAGAAAACCAGAACATTGAATTTTTAAGGYATTCTTAAGACCCCAAAGAAGCATTTTTTGTACAAATGAGAAAAGTAAAAGCTCTCAATCTGAAAATTTCCACTTGCCTTTCTTGACAGCATGGCAAAATCCTGCATCATTAGTAGGAACAAATGGTAAGATTATAAAAAGGTAAGCAAAGAAATAAAAGATCAGTGATAGAGGAATGAATTCAACACCAAAGCAAGAAATAAGTGACACTGAAAAGAGACATGCACAGAGGAACAGGAAGTATCCTGAACAATCTTCTGATTCCACAGAGATCCACAATTTTAGTGATATATTCAGCCTAGTACTCAAACAAGAAGGTGAGAAGCAGTAAATATTTTTCCATTCAACWTAAAGATCAGAGGCACAGGCAAAGCACAGTTGGTGGTGCAGAAAGGTTTTACAAGCTTCTGCATCAGTGTTAGGTGGCAATTAAAGCCATGACAAAGCACCACAGAAAAGGCAGCAGCATTTGCTGAYCAAAAATCTGTCACCAACCACAAGCCTCTCCCAGGAAGGATACTGAACAGCAGAACTATATGTGTTTCTGCCACAAACTGGGCTTGGCTGCTTCCATGGATATAATTCTGTAAGAGAAAAAGAGTAATTAGATTTAGAAAAGACTGGAGACAACTTTGACATGATTAACAACAGCTACAGAGCTGGAACTGGGGTTTGCATTGTTTTGGCTTTTTTTTCAGGAGAGAGCAGAAGTTGGAGCATGAACAATTTCAGCTGTTGATCACTAATTTTTGGGGGAGCTGCAACAGAAGCAAAGATCCTTCTTCTATTACCATACACTATCAGCCTCATTCAGATTACAGCAAGTGCAGCTACAACCTTTGWGGTCCAGATTCTCAGGCCAGCTGAGCAAAATACCACAAGATTAGTCCCTCCTACATCCTAGTGTGATCCAAATCTGATCCATTCCCTGACTGAGATTCCTAGGTTGAGCACACTGCTGCTTAGCTTAGGGGCAATCCCTTCAATCTGTGTGTGAACCTGACTCACTTGGCTCCAGAACCAARCATTTGGAATCTTTTTACTTCTGGGTTAACAGAAAAATTGAAATTTGTGGGAAGATACCATTTTTAATCCCTCTGGGACATCCTATTATGGCTGCGATGTCATATCTAGGAAATAAAAGTTTTATCTCCTTTCTACAGAAGAATAAAGAGGGCCTGACCCATCTAACCAGGCACAAAAGGACATTTCACCAAATTAATTCCCTGAGTATAAACATGAGAAAAAGCCACTATGTGATGTGTAAGCACYTGAGCAGATGCAATGCTCTCAGAACACYSTAACTACCTTCACAGTGCATCTCACTCTATGTTATGAACAGAGCAGTATATTTCAAATAATGKTWAAGAATTTTTTCCCAAGAAAGAKACTTCATAAATCTGAGGTCACTAGATATTAATTTACCTCAAGAATCTTGAGGAAAAATGGTYTTACATGGMAGTCATGAGATGAGTGTGTGAGKTAACAAGACCAGGTTAAAACATAATTGCCAGGCTCAGCAACAGGAATTTTAGCATCTAAGACTGAATGTATAAATACCTTTATTGTGCTGTAAGCAATTTAGAACTATCACATCCCTTCACCACTGGAGATACCACACATGTGCAAGACATGTTGATTTGCCTTGCTCGCTGTAGGAGAGGTTGGTCTCACTCACAAAGAGAGAAGCCAAAAGCAGAATTTGCACWCTGGTTTGTCTTTTAGTATCAGCCTTATTCTGCAGAAAAGAAAGTGAAGGCAACACTCACCACTTGTCCTGTATGGGGATTCTTATGAGCATAGGGGGGGCCTCTGATGTGGTTCCACATCTGGCCTGATGTCATTGCTAACACAAAACACTAAAAAGGAAAGAAGAAATGCTATTTAATAAGGACTCTCTTTTATTTTTAATTTAACCTGTTATCTTTTCACTTCATACCAAAATGTACTGGTTTGGAACACAGGCTAAGGATTGTTCCACTTTATCTTTGTGCAAAAGGCATCTAATCAAGCATTCAGTGAGCTGAAGGGACTAAGATCACAGAATGTTATTAATCTATGAAAAAGCAAAGCTAACTGTACCTCATTTTCCTCTACCAGTTTTAAGAAATTTGGAATACAGAAGCTTTTGAAAACTTGAACTGCTTCAAAACTCAATGTTACAGGAAAACAAAAGTCATGGTGACTCACCAGAGCAGCAAAGGCCCAGCCAGTTTTGTTGTAGAGAAAATCCAGATTGCTGCCCCGTAAATACACGAGGCCTCCAATGACAGCCAGCAGCAGCCCCAGCATCAAGGGTCCAGCATAGTTTGGTGGCCTTATCACACGGATCTGAACAGAGGACACTGGAATTATTTTCTCTCAGTAGGATTAGACATTATACCTACACTCCTGCTGAAAAACCCACAACACATTGAGTGGAAAAACTATGGCCCACACRTTTTCTAGGTAATAAATCTGACTCAGGAAGTAAGCAATGCTTCTTCCACCAGTACTGTAACTTCAGTGTTACACAACTTTACCCTGTTCAATAATTTAGAGATTGTTTTTCTTCCACAGGAACAGAGAGCGAGAAGGAAGGACATGAGTTTTACCATCTTCTCAAATGCAGYATTACACAAAATACCAGCACAGAGGCTGTAAGGAAATTGAAAGATGCAGCTGTGAGTCTGAACTAGATTTTGTAGCTGAGCTCTTTGGAGCAGCTCAGGAGGCACAGAACATAAGCGATGTTCCCCAGCTGGCCCTGCACAGGGGTGTTGAGGAAAGGGGTGATAACAGAAGGGGTGCTGGCCCTGCACAGGGGTGATGAGGGAAAAGTGTGCTAAGGAAAGGAGTATTGGCCCTGCACAGAGGGTGCTGAGGAAAGGGGTTCCTGGCCCTGCACAGGGGGTGCAGAGGGAAGGGGTGCTGAAGGAAGGGGTCCTGGTCCTGCACAGGGAGGGGGTGCCGGCCCTGCACAGGGAAGGGGTCCTGGCCCTGCACAGGGAAGGGGTCCTGGCCCTGCACAGGGAAGGGGTCCTGGCCCTGCACAGGGGGTGCTGAGGGAAGGGGTGTTGAGGAAAGGGGTCCTGGCCCTGCACAGGGGGTGCTGAGGGAAGGGGTGCTGAGGGAAGGGGTCCTGGCCCTGCACAGGGAAGGGGTCCTGGCCCTGCACAGGGAAGGGGTCCTGGCCCTGGTCAGGTGTCTGCACTCACGTGGACGTCTGTCCTGTCGGCCACCCAGCGTGCCAGCTGCTCCGCCGCGAAGCCGCGCACCTGCAGCTCGTAGGTGTCCCCTCGCTTGGGCTTCCCCTTGGCAGGGAAGTTAATGAAAGTGGGGGCAGAGTTCATGTTCAGCTGCAGGGAGAGAGTTCACAGAGGATACAGCCTATGAAAGGACTATTTAGTGACTCAATTCCATGCCATTTCTGGCTTGCAATGTTGTTTCTGAATCAGCAAAGTTAGCTCTTTGATTTAATGGCTGTGACTTTTTAAAAAACAGCAAGCAGCTTGCATTTCTGTATTTSCTGCACATTTTTTTGAATCTGTTTTTTTTCCAAACCCTACTTGTAATAAAGAAACCTGCAAAATAACAACATATGATTCTAAAATATGGCATTCTAGGAAGGCCATAGCTTGATGAATGCATTTTTAATGTAACACTAAGGAAAAAATTAACAAGAGTAATAAAAAGACATCTTCAACTCTCCAGTTCAAAAGCTTCCATTTAATAAAGTATCACTTCCTAAACTGTGTGGCTGTTAAAATAGAGATTAGTACCTCTTAAAAAAAAAGTTAACATCTGCAAGACTGTAATGAACTATTAATGTGACCTACAATTCCAAGTGTACATGGAATGTTCTCACAGCTGGAGAACAAAAAAAATGTGGTCACAAAATGATAATAGAAGAGAAAAATGGCTGGGTACTTGAAAAGAAATACCAAAAGTCTAATTTATCATTCTCTAGTAATCTAAAAAWTTTAATAGCTGCTCCTAACGACATCAGTGCTTTCTATCTTGCCTCTTCATGTACCACAGAAGAATTCCATTAAGAACTACACCATAAGTTATTACAGGAGACAAACCCAGGGAAAAAAGTGAAAGAAGCTAATTCACTCCTTGTACCTATTCCACATCTGTCAGCTCTGTTAATATTCTTACCTACATGCTCAAGCCATTTTTCTTTCAAGAGTGACAGCTTTTAACTTTTCATTCCTTTGTTCACTGTTACACTAAATTATGTAACATCTTTACCTTCTTTCCCAAAACCCAAACTAAATGTTAGAACAGAAAAAGACATTACCATCTGAAACACGTCAGAGCCTTCGTCAAAATCTACCATAGCAAAAAAAATCTTGTTGGTAAATGCACTGGAATACCTCCAGGAGTTTGCCAGAATCTGGTATTCCTCATCAGCTTGCCTGGAAAACACACCAAGTGAGAGGCTGTGTCATGGGTTGTCCACAGCAGTTGTGCAAGCTGTAAAGCAGGTGAGGGAGCTGTGCCCACCCACCCCATCCATGGCTGCCTCCCACACCCACCCCATTCATTTTCTAGGGTGCAAAAGAAAGTTTAAGTGTTAATGAAACCGTTTAAGCACAGACACTCATCTACCATCAGGGGAAGCATTTGCACCTGCTTTTTTAAACGGAAGGGCAAGATTTGTTGAGTCCACAAACACAAGCTGAGGTAATTTCTAACTGAAAGGTGAACTGGAACTCAGCTGCTCAYGATTTGCCAGTCCACAGAGCACCCAAATGTGGCCAGGTGTGCCCTTTCTTCCAGGTCAGAGGGTGGGAAACCAGTAATTTCAAYGGAGTAGGTATAAAAATCACCCTTWCAGACCTCTGCCACCTCCAGATTAATACAGAAAAGCTGTAATATRGTTAAGGATTCAGGATATTGGAATTGTAAATAAGTGCCAAGCAATATATTAATTAAGAACAACATTTAAGCTCCATGGCCAGCAATAATTCTACAAACATTTCTTCAGCAGCTTATGCCAGGGAAGTTGAGCTTTCACTGTCTTTCTCCAGAGTAAACACTGTTTCTGCAAAGCAGGGATTACAYTAGGAGGGAGATAAATCAGAGGATTATATTTCCTCACACATTACACACATTAAATTGCAAAGCCAATGTTTCTGTAACCTGCCCATGTTTATTCCTCCCACCTGTGTCAAAGTGCAACCCTTTCTTAAATTCTTAAGTTCTTAAATTTAGCTTCCTACAAAGCATCAGYTGACTTTCAAGTTCTAATTTAGGACTAAAGGAGCTCATACTTGCACACAACACACTGCCTGTGAGGCTGAAGGGCAGTGAACATCACAATCACTGAGTAGTTCCTGGGAGGGGCCTTCACCAGGCGCCGGAATTTGTCTCCGTTCATTCGGATCACGGATCTCTTACTGGCCCACTCCATCAGCTGGTTCACTTTTTCTGACAACACCATCTGAAAATCAAGTCAGAGCAGTTGTTGGTTTTTTTTTCCCAGCCTCACAGTACAGTCTTAGAAGGTTTTATATTTGATACAACAAGTATCTGCACTGCTTTCCATAACACCACGCAGGTGMTGTGATACTTCAGTAAGATTCTGCAAGGCTAGAGAAGCTTTTGACAGYCATGTTTACATAATTCATCAACTCAACCACCCAGTAACACACAGAGCTTCAAGCACTCAGCATGACCAGGCTGGTGAAGACCCTCAGCTCAGCAGCCCCTCCTCACAGCAGCTGTAGGATTTCTTTCAGCTGTACCAACCACCTCCATCCCCTCCACTGCCTTTTTGCTATACTGAGCATCAAACTGTTTCAGCTTTCAAAAATTGTTCCACCAGAGATGGAACCAATCTCAACCTCTCATTTTCAGCACTGGTGGAAAAAAAAGAACTATAATTCAGAAAACATTTGAAAAACTCAGGAGTGCTCAACACTAAAATATTCCTTAAAAAGGAAACAATCAATTCTCTAACATTATAAGAAGAGGCGCTAGTTCGACAAAYTCACAAATGCTACATTTATCACAAAGCACTTCTCTACTCATTAACGCCCTTCTTCAGATAAATATATTGGAGGAAATCACCASAATATATCCTGAATTGGAAGGGAGCCAGTAGGAGCATCAAAGTCCAACTCCTGACAGTGCACAGGACAGCCCCAAGAATCTCGCCATGACAATAATAATAAAAAAATTATTATTCTCTGACTTACAACTGAAACAAGCATACACACTTATATAGAAGGATTTTTCTAAACTCTGCAGGTCAAGTGCGTGGAATTAAGTTGCACCTTAGCGACTACAACCAAAGACCACTCATCCTCCCCCCYGCAAATCCCACACACTAGGAAGACAACACTCGAACAGGGCTCCTAACAAGAACYGAAGAACCTGGAATCGAGGACCTTCCCTCCCCGCGAGCTCCCCTCAGAGCCGGCCGAGCCTCAGGGCGGGGACCCGGGGTGAGGTGAGGCCAGGCCACCCCGCCGGGCCCTGGCCGGTCCTGCCCTCATCCCGCTCAGCGAGAACCCGCCCCGTCGCAGCGCGGGGGCTCCGGGCGAGTCTCACCTCCTTCCGCCTCTGCCCCGCGGCGCCGGGCCCGCCACATCCCGCAAGCAGCAGCAGCAGCAGCGCCAGCAGCGGCACCGGCAGTGCCGCCATGGCCGCCCCGCTTCGCCCGCCCCGCCCCGCCGGCTGGGAGGCCCCGCCCACCAGACGCCGATTGGAGGAGGTGCCGGCTCGAGAGTCCTTGCCGGCCTTCGATTGGCTGAGCTTGCGGGAGCGCGGCGAGCTGGAGCCGTGCCATTGGTAGAGCCCCGAGGGGTGGGCGGGGAGAGCCCTGAGGGARGGGCGGAGCGGGCCCTGAGGGAGGAAAGTGTGGCGGGAGCCGCGCACACGACGGCAGCTGTGGGAGTGCCTCCGCCGCATCACACGGATCAAAGGCACCTCTGCAGGTCACCCGAGACAGGGGCTCCCGCAGGTGACACAGTGTTGCCCGCTAAGATACCGAATTCGCTGCCCAGTGTGCAGCAAGCCAATAATTACACACTCAGAGATTGATTTATATCATGGTTGTGCTAGCCTTGGTGTTCCAAGTGGTGTTCCACAAATGAAGTACGCCAACTCTCAAAACTTTTTATAGGTTTTAACAAACAGAGGAATTTATGTTCACTGGATACAAATAATGTAGTTCTCAATTTATTAATTAGCATTCTATCTTSTGTTGGTCAATGCTTCTCTTTGTTTCCCATACTCACTAGCGTGACTTTGTCTTTTGGTGGTCGTGATCTGCCCCTGCTGGAATTCCCTTTCACCTGTTGGAACTGATTTCAGCCCAGTTGCTGAGTTGGCTTTGTTAGTGGCTTCCTTATCGTGGGAGTGCTGCAAAATGTCCTTGTGGGCCGTAAATTCTGCGTTCTTTGTGTCCGCAATCAGTGGCACATCCTCCTTCCCAAGCTTTGTTAAACTCCCCCCAAACCTGAGATGATAGAAACATGTCAAGCCCTAAACCTTAACAAGGCAGTTCTACCAAAAAGTAATTTTTTTCCAACATCTGGATATCACTTAGAGCTTGATATGTGCTGTTTCATGGATTAAGTCTCCTTCCTTGTTGGTTAGGCTATAAAGTACACAAAGATCAAACATCAAAGAACATCCTTTCTTAAGAAAATTTTACATACTCCACATTTTGAAACAACACAAATGCTTGCAGATGGGTTTTGAGTGTCTCCAAAGAGGGGGATTCCACACCTTGCCTAGGCAGCTGTTGCAATGCTCTGCCACCCTCAGTGTGATGAAGTTCTCCCTTTTGTCTCAGATACGTGCTTCATGTTATACACACACGCTATAAATTGCTGGGTAATGTGTTACAAATATTGCTGAAATCCAAATGTACAGGGTATGCTGGGTTAAGGCTGTGATGCAGAATCCCCAGGGAGGGATGAGGATTTACTCACGCTTCAGGTTGTATTTTTACATTATTTCTGATTTCTATTTGCACTGAAATCACAGATTTTTTTCAACTCGGCGCTTTCGCAAATTTAAATTAACCCACATAGCGAGAGAAAAGAAAAAAASTGGTGTCAGAAGTGGGATTCGAACCCACGCCTCCATACGGAGACCAGAACACCCAACCCGCCGCGGGAAGGCGCGGTACGCCTTGAGTCTGGCGCCTTAGACCACTCGGCCATCCTGACACTGCGAGCGTGTTCTTCTCTGGAACATACTTACCACTGTCGTCACTGCCTTACTCGCTTCTCTGTGTCTCCTGACTCATCACAGAGAGCCCGCCTGTACCCGGGAGGTGGCGGAGAGCAGCCAGGGAACGGCCAGCTCGGGCCAGCCCGGCCGCGGAGCTCCGCCGCAGCGAGGAGGAGCCCGGCGTTACCCACAGGCCCCCGCCGCGCCGCCACTTCCGCCGCGACCATTTTGTTCTTCACYGGCGTCAAGGGTACGCGCTCGGCTCTCATCATGTTCCCGCTGGCCAGGGCCGCGCAGAGCCTCGTCGGTAAGCACGGGGGCGGCTCTCGGGGTGTGGGGGCTTCCTCAGGGGGTCTCCYCGGTTTGTGCCCTCCCCTGTGCGGGCTGTCCCTCAGCCCCCACTCGCTGTGCACCAGGGACGGTCGTGAGGGCGCCTCAGGGGCTGCGGGCGGCTCTGGCGTCCTTCGCCTCCTGCTTTTTTTTATTTCTTTCAGCCTTTTCTAATCTCCTAGTTGCTTYTTAGTATAGGTCTGCTTTCCTTGGTGCTTTCTTTCCCTAGTACTAAAGGCATACTCTGGCCTGGTAGCGTGCGGTGACAAGGGGCAGTCAATACCCAGCCCTTAACCTCAAGGTGAGAGTTGGCCCTTCAGTGATACAGAGCCCGCAGGGTCTGTTCTCTGCTCCTGCAGCACCGTGGGCTCATCCCGAGGTGCGGGCACCTAAAATAAATGTATCTCCGTAGATACTCAGGCTTATTGTGTTTAAAAAAACGCCTTGTGCAGCATTACAGAGTATGCGAGGGATGTAGTAACATGGGTATCACCATCATCTTCTCTAATCACAGTGGGGTAAAAATGCAAACCATTGACCTAAGACTAAAAGGTTTTATTTTGTAATATCTTTATGCACACATCACCCTCTCATCAAATGCTTGGTACACAACTAATGGGCAATCTGTCTTTTGTAGCTGTTGTTTTGATTTTTCACTGTTGCCTTCTCTTTAATAAGTGTACCTTTTATAGTGTATGCTTATAATGAACATCACCTGAAGATATCACTTTGTATTTTTTCTCTGTTATTTATCTCATGCCCATGGGTTATTTCACTTTCCTTCCTCCCCTCCCTTCAAAAAAAAAAAAAATCCTGAGGGAATGTGGCAGGRATTACCCCATAATTTGATGGTGAGCTTCAACCTGACATTGCTTGGGTACACATACTGCCAGGATAGATATTTGCATATAGAAATCTAAAAATGATAAGCACTAAACAAAATATTAGAGAAACAGCAAACATATTAAAGAAAAGGTTACCTTAGGTAATTTTTTTTACTGGAATTAAACTTTAAGAATAGCTTTCTAGAGAGAAATTGAGAGAGCTGGAAAAAATTAAAGTATTTGTGTACATCCCATGTTTTGGAGTAATTCCAGAGTTCTAAATCCAAATAAATATTTTTTCCAGCATTTTTAGTCTTTTAACACYTAACACTTGCCTCTCTGTTGGTGGGAGATGAGGGCTGGGCATGGTTTGAGGATGTATTTGGGTTGATTTCTGTGCTTGTTGACACTCCTCAGCTCGTGGCATCCAGCACACTGCAGTCAGAGGAGCTCATCGCAAGCACGAGCCCACCTTCCACGACAAGTATGGAACCGTGGTCCTGCTCGCGGGAGCCTCCATGTTCACTGCTGTCTGGGGCTATGTAAGTTGGTTTTGTCACCACTCCCTTGTGACTCAAGCTGCAGGCTTTGAAAGTGTCAGTTTTGCCTGTTTGAAATAAATTCAGCGGTCAGAATTCAGGAGCTTCTTGCATAAGCAAATAGTGATGTGATAGAGGGGAAAGTTCTTTTAATTGCCAGCTTGATTTGGAGTTGTTACTCAAATTTCTGCATCAGTCTATTGCCTGATTTGAAAGYGTATCAGAAACACAAGTGTTCTCAATTTTACTTGGGACTTCAAACCTCTACAGGTACAGCAGCAAAACTTCTAGATGAAAATACCAACATGGTGGTGGGGTGTTACATTCCAGATTCTTTCTTCTACAGTTGGATATTTTGAAGGAGAAAACTGAAACATTGAAATACTATTCCATATAAATATATTCCACTTTTTAAATAAGAAAATTAATGAAATGTCATGTTCTAATAACAAGAAATCTGAGCWGAAAACAATAAAAATAACCCTATGTCCGACAGTTTCTTTGATTTCAGAGTTAATAATYTTGGGTTTTGTCCCTTTACAGGTGTTCACATCACTGAATGTTGAGTGGGGCATTTCACCTGTTGGCAGAGTCACTCCAAGTGAATGGAGGGGGTAACAGCCTCTGCTTCTAATGAACTGGTCTAGAGTTTCACTGAGAAAATGGTCATGTAGTGGCATTTGTTCCCTGATTACCACTTGGACAGTGGCATTCCTGGTCTAATAAACATACTAGAAACCTGTCTGGCTCTTCTGGGTTTCCTCTGTGCTCTTCTTCTGCTGAAGTGTAAGAAATAGTGTAAAAACTCCAAGTAATTTTACACAGTCCCAGTTGTTGCTGTGGAGATCACTGCTGGATAAAGGACAAGTCCAGAACTTTGAGTTTTCATTTAGCCAGCTGTGTGTGTGAACCAGCCTCACTGCATTCCCACCGCAGAATGAACATCCCGTTATATCTGATTTGTAATGACAAAGTTGAGATCCCTTTTTTTTCCCACTAAAGGATTTTTATGGCTTGAATCCTTCTGCTAGTAGGCTGCTTCCCCTGAGACCCCTGAGAGTTGTGAAGAAATTAAATTTAGTTTTGAGTTGGAGAGGYTCTGCAGGAGCAGGCAGTATCCCAGGATCAATGGGACTTTCCTGATGAATTCTTAGGGAATCCCAGAATGATTTGGGGTGGAAGGGACCCAGATTTGGGGTGATTCCAGCCCTGTCGCTGCATTTACCTTCTGTTTACAGCAGAAGKAACCAGAGAAATGAGGTGGGAGAAGAACAGTTACCGGGGCATGCCGGTGTTTGATGATCAGAGATCCCAGGCTGCTTTGGCTTGGGAGGGACTTGAAGCGCGCCTAGTTGCGGTCGCGGCGGGCGGGCTCCTGTCGCGATATGGTGACAGCGATCGCGACCGCGGCTGCGGCCCCGCCTTTCCCGGCACCGTCACGTGTCCGCCCGCGTCACGTGGCGGTGGGCGGGGCCGAGCGGGTGGTCACGTGGCGCGGCGGGGGAAGAGCGCGGCGGTGCCGGGCCGGGAGCGGCGCTCGGAGCCCGCGGTCTCGGTGAGTGCGGGCCCCGCTCGGGGCTCCCCTCCCTCGGGCAGCGCGGACCCGCCCCGGGACCCCGCCTTGCTTGTTTCCCTCTGACAGCACGGACCCGTGTCGGGGCTGCCGCTCCCCCGATCTCCGGGGCTGTCCCCGGCAGTGCGGACCCTCGGGGGGTTCCCGCTTCCCTCAGTGGCGCGGACCGGGGGCGCGCCCGCGGCCTCAGGTGCGTGCGGACCCGCCTTGGGGGCTCCCGCCTTCCCCCGTGCTCGGGGGCTGCCCCTGGGCTTTTGTCACCGTGTCCCCGGCGGGGAGGGGGTGCGGGCGGCCGGTGCCGGGCTGCGTGCCCCGGGCGGGACRGGAGGGTCCGGGCCCCAAAACCCGCCCGGCTCGGCCGGGCTCTGCCCAGCCCCTCGGCGGGGCCGTTCGGTGTGTGAGGGTGCCCCGGGGCTTCACCCCCGGAGCGCCTCGGCGGCATCTCCGTGTCGGGGCAGCCCCGGGGCCGGCACGGCGCCTCCCGCTCAGCCGCTGCCCCGGGGAGCAGCGGGGCCGAGCCCGGCTCCGCTCCCGGGGGTGCAGCGGCACCCGCGGGCTGTGCTTGTTCTGGCCTTGGCACGCAGGAGGTCTCTGCTCCCTTGGAAAAGTCCCTCCTGTGCTCCTGTCACTGGCCAGAGAAAGTCTCGGAGCTCGTGAGTCACTGAGCTACTGTTCCAATTCTGAGCTGCTCAGCTTGGCCCTCTGTAACTCCTTACTTAGTGTTTATTATGTCACCTTATATCACCTTACGATGGCAGCGCTCTGTGCACAAGCACCTTTTACTGATTAAAAGCATAGTGTGGGTCTTCTAGAAAAGGGCAAGTAGTTGTTGACGATGCTTTGGGGGGAAATCTCACAAAAATGAGCAAGAACAACGCAATTTAACTGTTACCTCCCTGTGTGCATGTTCTGGAAATTMTATGTAAGTAGTGTAAAGTTAAAATCTTAAAATCTTTTGTGCAGTCAACAAAGGTTGAAGTTCTGTACTTAAACTCTTGTTGAATTGTGTRGATATAAATAGGCAAAGATTTGGTAGTGTGGGACTTGGTATGTATGAGAATGCCTTGTGTGAGCACAAACACAGTTGGACTAGAATTTAATAACTGTAATGTATTTTCTTAGTAGAGAGAATTCCTGAAGCTTTTTTCCTTCCCAGGTGGCAAAGCAGGGAAGCAAAGGTAACATTATGTGTAGTTTGCTGTCTTACTCTTCTCATTTTTACTGTATCATACATTCCACCTTGTTCTGCTGAGTACTTTGAGACTAAGCTCAAGACTGAGGAGCCCCCATTGACCTTGCTATGSTTACATAACAAGAGGTTGTAAATTATATTCTACTCATAATATTTCCTATTATTCTTCTAAGGAAACATTCACATTCTCCAAAAATCTGACTTCAGAAGGTTGTGGAAAGCCARGAACAAGCTAAAGGATTTGCTAAGAATTTGTCTCAAATACTGTAAAACTCATTAGAAATGAAGCAGAATGTTTGCATTGTGTGGTTTTTTTTCCCCCATGCAGTTGGTATAGAAATGAATTCCCTGAGAGCAATTTCCATGCTCCGCTGACCAAGCAAGGCTTGTTAAAGTCTTGAGCAACGTGAATTACAACCTATTTAAAGTGTCACGTAGCTGTGCCATTTATTGCAGATGCACAGTTTCTCTCTCAATGATTAAGCCTCACCTACCCATGGGCCTATCGTACATATCTCCTACCCAGTCACCCTTTCCAGTGGCTCTGTTTGCCCATGAACCCTATAAACCTCCTTCTTCCCTGTTGGACCCATCTCCTGTAGCACTTCTCAAGCCCAAGGGTGAGATGATGCAGCTTTTCCCTCTCTTGCCCTTTGCTCTTTCCCTTAGGTCCCTGCAGACACTGAGGGACAGACACCTTTTTTCCATTTAATGTAAAAGGTAATTTAGCTTTCTGCTGCCATAAAAGTTAAGTAGCACTTGGCCATTTAGAAATTTAATAAAATCCAAAGGCTGTAATTAAACCTGTGAGATTCTGTTGCTGGCATTTGTGTGGTATTTCCCAAGCTGTGACCTCTTTTGACTTCAGCAGCTGTAAATTCAAGGTGATTATAAACTGGTGAAAACTGGAGCTGTGCAGGTAACCAGAAGCATCTTTCTTCCCTGGCTGTACCCCTGCTAATCCCAAAACTGGCACAAACTGACTGTGGGGACAGAGCTCTGCTGCTCTGTGRTGCCTGGCTGTGCTCAGATATTAGAAGCACCAAAGTGCCTTTTTAGGGTTAAATGGGATTCTTCAGTTTTTACTGGTTTTGTAATTTCCTCTTTGCATTGGTCTTTTTTTTTCTTTCAATTTTTTTTTTTGATAGTGTGGGTTTATGCATTACTTAACTTTGACCTCATTGAGCCTTATTTCTKCAGATACTTTTCTTGCAGTGACTGGTGTCACATCAAAAAACTATTTAGAGAGGTGAATGTCTCAGTCACTTTGTGCTTGATCACTACTGACTTTTCCTTTCCATAGGGAGAAATTTCTGTTGGAAGTAGAAATCACCTCTTTCTGTTGCTTCATTTACTTCATAGAAGCACTAACTGACTTCCTTCAAGAAAATTGAACTAAATACTGGTAACTTGTCAAGGGAACTGCCATTACTTTGTRTTGTCAAATCCTGAAATTCTTTACTAAATGATGGTAAAGGTGTTTTGTAGATGGAGCAATTGCTTAAGAATAAAAGCATTATTTTTTTCTCTAAATCCTTTTTAATCCATAACTTAAGCATCTCAGGTCTTTTCAGGACCTCAGCTTCAAGCCTTTTCTCTGTAAGAAAATAAATTATAATTAAAAGGATGTGTCCGTGCTAACTTGCACAAGCCATTGATGTGGAATATATGGATTGCTGCAGATATTTTGACTTCTAAGTCTATTTTCTTGGGAAAATGTTAACCCAAATGAGGAGAACTGGGATTAAATTGTTAATATTTGTCTACCTTTTGTGTGCATCTGCTCCTAATTCATTGGTGTAACAGGTATTTTCAGTCTGCTTAGTCATGGACTTCAGGAGGAAATATAACAAATATTTCATTCAAGTTTCAACCAAGTTCTTTGTGCCTTGAAGCACTTGTAAGGGAGGCAGAACRTCAGAAATGAAATGAATATGACAAGGTAGAGTTCAGCCTGAGATGAAACTTAGCTTTAACTGGTTCTCCTGGGAATTTTGCAAGGGGAGGAAAAAAGGATTTGTCTATTTAGAGTCACTGTGTATAACCCTGTATTTCATTCTGAGAACAAGATCTCTTTGAAGCTTCAGGAGCACTGGAAGCCCAGACAGTTTGGCTTTTGGAAATTTCAGCAAGGCTGTACAGAAAACAGTCTGAGAAACAGCTCATTAACAATTCAGTGTTAATAATAATGTGACTGATTGGAGAGACCATTAGGTTTGGACATGCCTCATCTTTTAGAGAACAACCTGTTTTTAAAGTTAGTATAAAAACTGTTAGCAACCTGAAACAAGGCAAATAAAAATCCACACTGGTTGTCTTCCCCACCAACAAGGAGCTGGGGGTGATGCTCATGTCAGAGAGMTCTGGGTCATCCTTAATGGAAGGTCAGAGAACCAAATGAGGAGCCAGTTTGGTCCAACAGATAAATTCTAGTGATGGAAGTTCTGGTTTCAGTCTTAAGTACTTCAGGGCCTTGAGGGCTAAAAAAGGAAAAATAAAWTTTAGGGATTTTTTCTTATGCCTTTTTGGTTTTTGTTTTAGTTTCAGCCTCTTCCAGGAAAGGGTTTTCTCTGCTGTGTTTATGAATRAACAGAAGGGCAAGGAAACAGACTGAGAAAATGGAGGAAACRCTTTGTCCATACAAGCTGTAATAATAATAGATGTGAAAAGAAGTTTAATGTTATTTTTACATATTTAAACAATTGGKTTTTGAGTGTGTTGGTGGGCATTTGGTAGCAGTGCTGCTGGTTACTGTAATCAGTGTTTATTCAGTGCACTGTGGCTGCTGTTTGTCTAACAGAGAACCTTTAACATAGGATCCTGATTTTGTGAAAATGGATATTATTGTACTTGCAGCTTGAGTCTCTTAAACCAAAGCCCAGGAGGGCAGGCAGGAGCTCAGCAGTTTTCCCAGGCTCACAGCTGTACCCCAGCTCTCCTCCAAGGCAGCATCTTGCCAACCTGTGATTGTTTTAGACATCAGCTCACAGCCAAAGTGTTCCCTTACTTTATTTTTGTTTTCCAAGTACAGTATCAGGGCAGTGCAAGTTGGTCATGTACCTGAAATGCTTTTAAATTCAATTAAATTTTTTATTTAATCTCCAAACCTTACTGGAGGGCAGATTGGTTCTGTCTGGGGTGTCTGATTTTAGTCCCTGGTTGTGCTCACAAAGTTCCCCGCACGTTTCAAGTGCTTTTTGCAACTTGATTTGTGTTTCAGCTTTGTGGGAATGTTGGTGTGTCCCTGCCTGTGGGGTTACACAGCTGTCCTTGTTTGCTGGGTGTGCACTGGGCATTCCTTGGGGACAGCTGGGGGGGCACAGAGCATCACATTTCCATGGCATGGCAGGACAGCAAGAGTTTCCGTAGGTAAATTAGTGGTTTTTCAGTATTTTGTACCTCTGAGTGTGCAGATCAGCCTGAGAAAGGAGCTACTGTATGAAATTTGCTTAAAATACACTTTGATGTTGGTTGATAATTCTTGTGACAGTTCTGCATTTCTGTCATGTGTGGCTGTTCACACACAAATATTGAGAATTTCCAATAACTCATCTCTTGTAAGAGCAGGGGACAAGTGAGATCTGTAATAACTCCTCAGGTAGAGTTGTCTTATTTCTGTTCTTAGCAGGGATGAGATGTATGTAATCTGTTGGAAAAGTCAGTATTCCCAGTTTTATACTTCTTTCAGTGCTTGTTAATTAAGTTCAACATTTCATTTTGTGCATCAGGGAGGTAAACCTGTTTCAATGATGAAACTTCCTTGTATTTTTACACGGTTTGTGGCACGTCTCAAAGTGAAAGCAGAACCCTCCGGGCCTTCTGTAACAGAGAACAGTCTGGAAATGTCACCATGGAGCAGGAAAAATTTATTTTACTAAACATCAATGTAATTGAGTTTTCCAAGATAAGTCCTCAGGGTAAGAAAACAAGTTAAGCTTGTGCTTCACTTCAGCTCCTCAGTTACTCATCAGATTTTGCTGCTGCTTCCATTGCTGCCAAACATTAACTGTGATCATTCCCCTGGTCACTGACCTCTCTGTCAATAAAACCTTGCATTACTTTTTTCAGCATATTAACAAAAAAATCTGGAGATTTTCTTCTTTCCCCCTCAGTCACTTAACAGCTTGTGCATTGGACAAAATAAGTCCTTTCCATTAGCTGTCATTTCTACAAATTTCATTTAAGTTCAGATTTTTTTTTTCCTTGGCTTGCTTTTATGAGCAAAAATAGTAATTAAACTCTTCAGAGGAGTAGAAATGAGACCTTTCTGAATGAGGTGTGGYAAAAAGCTTGATTTGCTGCCTGGGCTAACTTCAGTGTCACTTGTTTTTGCAAACAGAGGGCAATATATGAGAGAGAGATGTGGAAAAGCAGAGTTACCAGCTGTTTCTCAGTATTCCAAGAGCAGCTGTCCCTCTCTCTCTCTCTCCTGCTCCCCCCTATAATTTAATATCTCACACCAGTGAACCACAGCTTGCTGCATGTAATTAAATGATCTCCTGTGTATCCCAAAATTAATAATAGATGTCTGAACTCCTTCCTGTTTTGAGAATTCATGGGAATAAGTACATGGAATTTTCCATTTTGTTGATACCTGCTCAGGTTTTGACATCTACCAGAGTCACATGTGGTGAAKGAGTTCCTCTGTTAACCCCTAGAATCCCAGAATGGTTTGGATTGGAAAGGAAGGGACCTGGAAGCTTCTCTCACTCCAACCCTGCCATGGGGACTCCTTCCACTACATCTGTTTTATTTCAATCTCTGTGAAATTCTTTAGGAACTGATGTCCTGATGGTTTTAGCCACCAGCAATGAACAGACCTGAGTAGAGTTTCACCATGGAGGCAAAGTCTGTGGCCATCAGCGTGGAGGGGATGACCTGCAGCTCCTGTGTCCAGAGCATTGAGCAGCACCTTGGGAAGATGAATGGCATCCACAACATTAAAGTGAGTCTAACACTGCTTCTAGCAAAGGTTTGGATGAGAAGCCATCAGAAATTGTGCTCTGAGAAAGGAAAATAACATAGAGAGAGTTTATTCTGTATGTTTCTTGGCAGGCTGATGTTGGAGGTGCATTGGTGTATTTCTGGTAAATAAGAGAAAAACAGGTGCTGGCTTCACTGCAAAGGGAATTAAGTCATTGTTGCCCTTAATTGATTATCTGTTTTACAATTAACTCAATATTGTGAAGTAATGGGGAAAAAAAAAGGCAAGAACGGGGTTTGTCCTAATCCAGGCTTTCTTTGCCTGWCTTAGTTTTAACTTTTTTCTTAGCTTAGAGGGGATAGACTAACAATGTTGCTTTCTTCTGTCATGGGCTGAATATTGGACTGTAGAATATTCCAGGGTGAGCTGATCATCCTTGCAGAATACATAATTTTACAGTAGTTTTAATAATGGAAGTAATTGGAAAGCTGGCAGACTTCTATGAGTTTTGTGACCCAGCTTGTGGTAGAAAGARCAGTTCTAACCACAGAAAATTGAGAAGTTTATTTATTTAGTGTCTGTGTTCTGAAAGCATCCTCCTACATTCTGTAGTTGTTGACTTTACTCCAAAGAAAATAATATCTTCCTGGTTTTATCAACAGTTARCATCTGTTTTATGGGGCTGTCTTAGGTGAACACTTCCCAGAACTGGGTACAGTTTTAATTTGGGGTGTGTGTGATCATTGTCTGGAGCTGGTTTTGCAGGACCTATTGTAGTGCACTTTGTCTGCAGAGCAGGWACTGCCCAGCTCAGAGCAGTTCCCTGTGGCCTGAAATAGGTTTGTGTACAGAAATTTTGGTGAAAAGCAGCAAAATTTACAAGACAGATCATTTTTTCATCTTCCTTCAGCTGTAAAGGAGCTTTAATGTGAGTTTGTGCTGTGACAGCCCTGAACAGCTCCCTGTGCATGGCCAGATAAACCACTGGGTGTCTGCCAGCATGRGCCCAGGTAAAGGCTAAAAGCAGCCTGTAAAATAATACCCCCAAAAAATATGATTTCAGAATCTTCTCTTTCTCCTTATTCTAGCAAAGGATGTCATTTTGTCAGCCTTGTGTTTTCTCAGGTGATTTCTGAGAATACACAGGTGACTTTGGATAGGATAAGGAGATTTATACAATGTGCATTGCCAGTGTCTCTTACAAAAGGAATTAAGTAGGTTTTTAAAAGGACTGTATTAAAGCTTTTGTGTTTAGGTTTTTAGGTGGATACCTTATCCCAAAGCTGAATGCTGTTTCAAAAGATGCATTGCAAAACCTTAGTCTGAGTAGAGGACTCTTAAGAAACTTTAAGAGGTCATATTTAGTAATTATCCTTTTTACAGCATCAGAACTTCAGTCTAGACAGATCAGATTCAGAAAATTCTCTGGGAATAGTAAAACAGGGATTTGTGTAGTGATTATGAATTAGGTCAGCAAGGGACATGAATGTTAGATGACTAATACAGAGAAACAGCTGCTTTTAGGTTGTTCTGCAATGAAACCCTTAAATGTCCATGTTGCTAATTTTGCTAAGGCTTGTAATTGGGACAGAAATGAGGAAAGGTGGTTCTTAAAATGATTTAACTGGGATAATTTAATAATGTTTGTGGTCTTTAGGTTGTACCTTTGCCCAGAGGAAAGATAGAATTGAATTGGTAATGTGTTGGGCCTCTGGCAGGCATTGCTTTTTCCTTTTGGAAACTGCAGTTATTGTGTTTGATACATCATCTGCTGGGAGCAAATTAAATTGAGGGTATGTGTACCATCTGATGGGAAAGGTTATTATCAATGAGGATGTCTGCATCACCAAAACGTACAGAGAGAGGAAAAACAGGTTCTTTAATGTTTGTCACATATCAAGTGAGTTCTGGTGAAGTCTAATCCAGGTTTTTGGTCACAGCAAGTTACCAGACTGTGCCTCCATTGCCTGGCAATGCTGGGCTCCTTTCACTGCTGCTTAAAGCTGTGGGTTTTTTTCAAAGAGTGTTTTCTGCCATCCTTGTAGCCTCGGGGTAGTTACTCCTAACTGCATTAGAATTACTGCTAACTGATTCCAGTTTCTTCTGTGGGCTGTTTTGCTCCAGGGGTTCAATTGGGTTAATCATCCTAATTGAAGTGAACTTGGCTCTGGAAGTTTCATTAGGTGGTTGGTGCTGTCTGGGTATTGCAAGTAGAAGTRGCCTGACAGACTCTGGATGCTGGGGCTGGGCTCTGCTCTTTGCAGCCCTGTTGGTGCACCGGAGAGCAGGAGTCACTCAGTGTGCCTTTGCTCTCTGAGGTGAGTAGTGAAAGTTGTGCTGGAGGAGTGTTGCTAATCTTTGCAAGGCAGAGCAGTTTGCAGTCTGGTGCAGTCTCTCCCAGCTCTGGTGCAGTCTGCTCACTTGCTTTGTTCATCCCCTCCAGGTCTCTCTGGAGGACAAGAACGCCGTCATCATCTACGACTCCAAGCTGCAAACCCCAGTGACTCTGCAGGAAGCCATCTGTGACATGGGGTTTGATGCAACCCTGGCTGATTCAAGCCCACAACCTGTTCTACCTGACACAGTTTTCCTCAGCCTGCCTGCCCAGTCAGCCCTACCACCCAGGCAGATCTGTGCCACGCTGCTGAGCCACAAAGGGATCCTGGATGTGAAACTGTCCTCTGATCAAAGAACTGCAGTGGTGGCTTTCATCCCTTCCATCACCAATGGCAGGCACATTACCCAGATGGTCCCAGGAGCAGATTTGAGCATCTCTGTGCCAGAGGTGACAGCTGGAACGTGGGAGGATTCCAGCTGCTCCCAGGCCAGCAGCGCTGTGCTGCGCCTGAGGGTGGATGGCATGACCTGTCACTCGTGCACCAGCACCATCGAGGGGAAGCTTGGCAAACTGCAGGGAGTTCAGAGGATTAGAGGTAAAGCCTCAGTGTGTTTTCATGGAAATTGAAGCTGGCAAACTGCAAGGAATTCAACAGATTAGAGATGCAACCTTGTGACCGTGACCGTGTTTACAGGGGTCTGAGGATGAGGGAAGAGACAAGGATCTGACTCCATGTTTCAGAAGGCTTGATTTATTATTTTATAATATATATTAAAACTATACTAAAATAATAGAAGAAAATATTTCATCAGAAAGCTAGCTAAGAATAGAATAGAAAAAATTAATAACAAAAGCTTGGGTCTTGGACAGAGTCTGAGCCAGCTGACTGTGATTAGCTATTAATTAAAAACAACTCTGTGAGACTAATCACAGATCTACCTGTTGCATTCCACAACAGCAGATAATCACTGTTTACATATTGTTCTTGAAGCCTCTCAGCTTTTCAAGAGAAAAAATCCTAAAGAAAGGGTTTTTCGTAAAACATGACTATGACMTAACCTTAGTGAGTTTTATGTAAATTGAGGTTGGCCATGCTGTTTGCCCTCTGATGGCATTGCAGGTTTTAGATGAGATAGCTGAGTGTGACAGTGACTCTTTGTGGGACTGGGTATTTAATTATGTTTTCAGTGTGGACTAGAAATGAAGAAAGGGGCCCACACTRTGGAAGGATCTGCCTGTTACATGGGTTATGGTGTTCAGTGGTTGTTTCACATTTGGTAGGCAGCCTGAAGTAGTTGTGTTCCATAATTTCATTACCAGTTATAGAAATCTGTAATAACAGATGCATTTTTAAAATTGCAGTTAATAATAGTTCATGTTTTCTGTCCAATTAAAAATCTAAAAGGCAAGACGAGCTTACTGATGTAGTTAGCTTTGGGAAAGTGTATTGCCATAGACCCCAAATCAAGGATAAATTCAGTAAGAAGTAGTGATGCCATTTGTGAAAATCCTGAGGAAAGAGGAAGAATTTGAGGAGGAGTTGAAAATTGTTGTAGTACTAGACAAAAACTGGTTMAAGAACTAAGTTGTTTGACCAATGAAATCAATGAAATCTCCTTTCTGTTGCAGTTACATTTCTGACCATTTAAAGTGTTGCTGGAAAGCTTTGACAAGATCCTGTGRTGTTATTATGCTTAGGGCAGTGACACACACTTATTTTATTGATTAATTTCTAGTGTCCCTGGACAATAAGGAAGCTGTTGTTGTCTACCAGCCTCCTCTAATCACAGCAGAAGAAATAAAACAGCAGATTGAAGCAGCAGGTTTCACAGCAGCCTTCAAAAAGCAGCCTAGACCCCTGAAGCTCAGTGGGATTGACCTGGAGAGGCTGAGGAATGCTCAGCCCAGGAGCTCTGAGGCATCACAGAGAGAAAACTCCAGTGGGCCTGGCACCAAGRCAGTTGTGTTCAGAGTGGAGGGGATGCACTGCAATTCCTGTGTCCTCAACATCCAGAGCACCGTGTCGGCGCTGCCGGCCGTGACGAGCRTCGTGGTTTCTTTAGAGAACAAATCTGCTGCTATAAACTACAACCCAAGCTTGATTAGCATAGAGAAGCTGAGGAAARCTGTGGAGAATGTGTCTCCAGAGAGGTTCAGAGTCAGTCTTCCTGAGGAGCATGAGAACCTGGCACTTTTCCCCATGCTGGCATCTCCACTGAAATCTCACCCTGCTCCCAAGGATCCCAGCCAGCCCCTCACTCAAGTTGTTGTGATCAATATTGAGGGCATGACTTGCAGCTCCTGTGTGCAGTCCATCGAGGGAGTGCTGGCCCAGAAGGCAGGTGTGAAATCTGTTCATGTCTCTCTCCCAAATGGAACTGGAACTATAGAATATGACCCACTGCAAACAAGCCCAGAAGACTTGAGGTCCTCAATAGAGGATATGGGATTTGATGCATCCTTTCCAGGTAATGACATGTGAAACTTTTAAATTTACAAGGATTGGGCAGTTATGTTTAGGATTTACTACAACCCAAGATGAAATTTAGCAGCTGACATACACTTTGTGCTTGCCAAGAGAACCTTTATATCTTCATTGCAGATGAGATAATTAAAAATAATGTGCACATCCTTTAATACATCAGATTGATTCAAATGATTGAGGTGTCTGGCAATATAAATGTCAGATAAATGCTATTTTATGTCAATAGCTGCAGAAGTGGTTGGGTGCTCACATTTAATCCTTTTCACCCTGTTCCCGCACAAACAGCATCCCCTGAGCTGCTGTAAGGAGCCTSTAGTTCCAGAGCCCCACTCCAAGGTTAAAAACATTGGTTTTGCTTATSAAACATGCACTTCCTTACAAGTTCAGCTTTGTGCTCCAGGTAAAGTCAGTGAAACTGTGTGTGAAACTAAGGTTGCAATGCAGAGGTTTTGCTTCCAGCTACAGGAGAGGACAAAGGATGTGCAGCAGAACAAAGACAATGAGGGAAGGCAAAAGGTAAAGTAGTAACAAACCAGTAAGTTAATCAGTGGCCCACCTTTGTCTTGTTTTCTTTTGCTGACTCTGAGCTGCAGAGGGGTGGGTGGGTCAGGCTGTCAAGGTGTGCACMACCACAGTTTCCATTTTCAGTCCCAGTGAGCAGCAGTGTGTCACAGCATCATCCCTCCCTGCACTGGCTGCTCACACTGGCACAAACTGTGTCTCCTTTGCAGCAAAGGCAGAGCTCCCTGTGGCCAAAGCTCAGCCCTGCCCTGAAGCACAGCTGGACTCTCACAAGCCTGAGCTATCCTCCAAAGTGCCCCCAGCCCACCCTGGCAGGCAGGAGAGCAAGACCATCTCCAAGTGCTACGTGCAGGTGACAGGAATGACGTGTGCCTCGTGCGTGGCCAACATCGAGAGGAATCTGAGACGGGAGGATGGTGAGATGTCTGCCAGCGTGGTCTGTTACATTTCCAAGCACTTGTTTGGAGAATCCTTCTGGCTTTTGCAGTGTTTTTAAGGGCTGGGTTATCAGGGCAGGTGTTCTTCCTCACCTCTGGCCCATAGGGTGGGAGCAGGGACATCCTTGCTGCTTTAAGGATGTGCTGCCCAGACTCTGCTGTTGCAAAAGCAGCAGCTCCAGAGAATATTTGGATCAAATACGGGATCCTTTTGAAGGTAGAACAGCTCTTTGCTGCTGGAGGGAGGTTCCCAGGTGTGCTGCTGAAAGGCAGAGGCAGATGTGAGCTGAAGGGACAGTGTGAGTGGATTAAAGGGACACAGGTTAATTTTAGCTCTGCAAGTCAGGRCACTGCTGTCTGTGATTATATTTGCAGGAACAAGTGGCTGCATGACTGTGATGTAACAGAGTCATTAATGCAGACTGTGTTTAATTRTCATAATGAAGATGGACAGGTTTCAAGTCAGCCTGGATTTTAATTTTTTTCATCCTAGGAAATGAATGACTCTAAATCCTCTCAGTGCCCAGTAGGATTGGACTGTTAAATCTGCCCTTTCTCATACAGGCTCTCCTTAAAAAAGGCTGCAGGAAATGGCAAATGCAGATCAGAGAAATAYGCAGCACTGTGGTTTAGAAGAGCTTCTTTTAAGGAAAAATAGATACTTTTTCATATAGCATGGACAGAATGTTTGTAATGAGACTGTAAAAGGCATGCTGCTCGTGTGGAGTGATGCTTTATCTGTCACACCTGCACTGAGGTGCTGCTGTAGCTTCCAAACATGAGGATATTTCTCTTTATATACAACAAAGAAGCTTTCCCAATTTCAATAAATTGTGTCTTGCCCTTATGTTATAATAAATGCAGGATGTTTCCTAAGCCTGATCTGCCACTCACACACTTTGTTTCCTAGGAATCCACTCGATCCTTGTTGCCCTGATGGCAGGGAAGGCAGAAGTGAGGTACAACCCTGCTGTGATTCACCCTGCAGCCATCGCAGAGCTCATCCGGGAGCTGGGCTTCGGAGCCACCGTCATGGAAAACTGTGGGGAAGGAGATGGAATTCTGGAGCTTGTTGTAAGCTGATCAGTAAACCCAGACACCTTCAGCTTTTATTGCTTTTATCTGTTGGATATGCCTGTGTTAGTGTCCGCTGCCTAGAGTTGAATAGTGTAATAGAGGTTAATTTCTAAAAAATTAAATATAATGGTACATCAGGTGTGTATCACAGATTTTATCTGTCCTGCAAACTGTGCTGGCTTAAACTA